>CAXKVY010006278.1:0-16845 GCA_964058915.1 Tetropium fuscum | reverse complement strand
ATGCGCTCCGAGCTCACAGTACAGTTTTTGTTTCTCCTGTATTTATTAGCTCGTATTTCAATATGTAAGATTGAGTTCAATTATTTTCTTTACGGACGAACAATAATAAAATGTTAAATAAAATACATAAAAATAAAATAAAACATAAAACATTTGAATAGGTATCTGGAATAAGGGCGTATGTTACCAAAAATGTAAAATCGTTTTTTTATTTTTAACGAAAATTTAGGGTATGTTAAAAAAAGAAAATAAAATAATCATTGTGAAATATTCTGGTACTTCCAACTTTAAAACGCTCTCCTGAAAAGTAGTGGAAAAAAAACAATGTCAGTGACTCCGGGCTCGTGTTTTATATGTCGGTGTACACTTGAGGACGAATCAGTGGTAGTTGTTAAAAAACGTGGTATCCAGTCACTAGTTGCCATCAGTGTGAAACGTGGTCTCCAGGAAAATGCTCAATTTTTGGAGAAACCAAATGAAGTCAGTGTTCATGATGCCTGCAGGAAAAGGTAATAATAATAATGGTTTTTAATTATTTAACAATTACATTAATTATCTCTTCTTTTCATTCCTTTGTCAGTACTTCCTCTGTGGTCTAGGATCCACTAAAACAAACGTATACTTCCAGAAGAGTGGCAGAGGTGAGGCGGGTTGCCTCCAATTCTCCACCAGCTCATTCAACCAAGGGAAAGTGGAGCTACCACCTGGATTTGAACTTTTCATCCACGCATTTACTGGGTGCGACACCACCTCTGCCCTCTTCTGGCAGGGGAAGATGAAAATGTGGGGCCACTTCAGACAAAATCAAGCCCTAGTGGACCAAGCAACAGTTTTCCTCCAGACAGATGCCACACACCAACAAGTCGCAGCAGCCGGTGCCTAGTTGCCCTATATGGAGGAGACGAAACGTGGGACATCCTCAACGATGTACGCTTCCGTACTTTTATGAAGACAGCAGCCAACGCCAAAGCGAATTTGGCCCGTTTGCCCCCAACCACAGAGGCTGCGTCGTATCACCACTACCGCACATACCACCAGGTGCAAAAGTGGTTGGGGGTGGAGAAAGATGCCACCGACTGGGGTTAGGAATTGACCTCGGCTGGACTCATCCCCATTACCAGTCGGCAAGCTATTGCCCCCGCAGAGCTCCTAAAACTCCTCTCTTGCAAATGCAAGAAGGGGTGCAGAGGTGGCTGCACTTGCCTGAAAGCAGGACTCAGATGTTCTGTGATGTGTGCTACCTGCTCTGGGGAAACGTGCCAGAACGCTGCCCTTATCATCATTGAAGAGGACGACGATGTCGAGCCTCAAGGCAACCCTGACGATCCACCAATACTGGAGTACCCACCTATAGGGGACGAAGACGGCGACCCATAGTGGAAGATCTACCTATTGAAGAGACCAACGAAAGTGACGGCCCAGGTCCATTAAAAAACAAGGCGACGAGTTTGACTATGTATCTAATTTGATTGACTCAATGATTAAGTTACTGTACTTTTGATAAGTTATGTTTATATTAAAATACATTTCACCGTTTTTTTAAATGATTTCATGCCTTCTTTTTCATTACCAAGCCAAACAACAAAAGATAGGAAAGGTTATGGAACATTTCTGGAAAAATGCGATTTTACCTTATATGTTTTTTTTAGATTTTGAGAGAACTACGAGGCTTACAGACCCCGCTCTGCGCTTAATTTAAAGCTAATTAAATAAGTTATATTCGTAGGATCCATGGTTTTGACGCAATTTCGGTCCAAACAAGGTCTAACACTTCAATTTTCAATTTTTGGAAAAACTGGCCTATTTTCAAAGTGCCGTAATTCGGTAACCAATTGATCTAAAGAGCTCCGGTCGGGCTTAATTTGTCACAAATTGAATACTCTTAAAAACCGTATAGAATACCTTTGGACGAAAAATGCATGGATTAGAAAATATAGAGCAGAATATGAAACAAGTCCAAAAATTTCGCGGTTTTTTGGTGTGTAAAAATTTTTCCACAACTTTTTGAGAGTTGCAAACTTGGGTATACATAGGCCTAATGGGTCCAAATAACATACTAAAAAATCAGAGATACATCATGTTTTGTTAATTTATTGTCGATTTTGACTGGCCTAATTTCCAATGTCTCCGATAGTTGCAAGGAGTGCGAAATCTGTGAATATTTTGCTTTATTTTGGAATATAGTTTTTTTTTTCATTTATTTTATTGTATTTATTTTTCCGTTTTAAAGTTCCTTTTTTCACGGCTACTTAGCTGTTTTGCACATATTTATTTTTGTTCCTTGCGGGAAATATGGCTACTGGCGAACCACCCACTAAAAAATGGTAACGCTCTGAAAGCAATAGTTCATGGTGAAGAAACTTGCATCCAATATCAGCTGTGGTGTTGAAAATATGCATATGAAAACCTTCTACTTTCAACCCCATTAGAAAATAATTCCTACGCTCATGAGAAACATTGTGTAGGTCAGGGAGTTGCCGGTCGTTAAACTATATACATACTTATTAGAAAGACCGTATGTGCTGTATGGAACGTATTATACGTTAGTATTATACGTTATATATAATATATAATACTAACGTATAATACATTAATTACATGTCACCCACGCCCATGATCCGTGGCCGACCTGACGATATCGTTTAGCAATTGTTGTACATTGAACAATTATTTATATATTCATTAAAATATGTTAAATGTTTATACGGTAGATTAAACGATTAATCTGACACTCGTATTATATTATTTTCTCTGTTGTTGCAGATAATAGAAAGTATTAAGAATCCACCTCCAGGAAACCTCGGAGATCCATTCACAAAGTCTGTACCAGCAGTTAGTGTTAAATCTTGAAATAAGCATGCTCTTTAAAACTATTTGAGTGGGGATCATTAAAAGATGCCATTAAGCCTTCAATCAACGCATTAAGGCAAAACCGGCCTTAAGAAGTATTTGAAAAACAATTAGGTACGTGACACAAACTGTATCTGCAAAATAGCGGGCTACTTAGATCGAGAGACTGTCATAATTCATATAAACAAGTTTTTTGTGATTTTTGTTGGAAAAAACATTGTATTAAACTGAAATATAATATAATATTGTTACAAAAAAGTATTATATATACATTAAGTGATGTACCGCATAACTGCGGATATTACTATCTTAATAATACTATCTAGTCGATATGTTCATTAATTTGCTTTTGTATATGTATTTATGAAATATAAATTAAGTCATGAAGTTACCACTTTATACAACTAAGTCAATTATGATTGTAGGTAGGTAGGTACTTAGGTATATATTTTGTATATTTGCAGTTAATAATAATGAATGAAGAATCTGTTTGATTTATTTAATAGGTACCTAATTCTTATTATTAGAAAGCATAAAATATTTTCACTTAGGAAAAATATCTAGGTAATTCGGAAAAATTGAAAAATTTTATTATAAAAAATTGCAGAATTAGAAAATGACGGTGAATTAGGCAATATCCCAAGTAAAATTGCATGCCAATATAATGTAATGGGCTAAAAGTATAACAGCATACTCAAAGTATGTAACGTTTTCATGCATTTCTTATATTTTTTCCCCTGCAAGTGTATATATACCCTCTTGTATATACTTTCATGATTCAAAAATTATATAAAATATGATACTGTATAATTATATACTTTCATAATTATGCAACGTAGATATATGATGATACAAATCATATGCAATGTATGATACTAATCATATACCTACTTTGTCATGTTACTACAAGATACTACTGAACAAGTTTTATTAAAATAATAAGGGATGTATTTAATTCACAAAGAGTTAATGGCCCAAACTGTTTATTAGCTTTGGACAAAGTATTGTATTTGAATCTTAACATATATGCTACTACACGTTGTAATCTTGTAAGGGTAGAATATTTTATTAATAAATCAAATTCAACCGTATTTGTTAAGGTAACTTGATTTTGTTTTCGAATTTCTGTGATGACCATAGTATTTTCAAGTTTAACATCAGTATTATTGCAGTTATTCAGTGGCCACTTTTCTTTGGAATCTTTTAGCCAATTAGGCCCTTGCCACCATAAATTTAAGTATATTAATGCTTTGGGATACACTCCCCTTGAAATTATGGCTGCAGGGTTGTCACTCGTGTTTATATAATTCCAGTCATTTTTGTTGGTTATGTTTTGCATTTCCGATACTCGATTGGCAACGAATACCTTCCGCATAGTGGGAGTCACACTTAACCAAGCTAAGACAATTGTGGAGTCGCTCCACAAATAAGTATTATCAAAATTTATTGTCCAAGAGGACTTCACTTTATCAATTAACATCCGCGAAACCATGCATTTCGATTGTTATCGGGTTTTCGTGAATCACGTGACGTGTTAGTTGCATATTACCTAAATAATGTAGTTGAGTGTTAAACATTTCCCATTCATGCTGAAGATGAGCTGGAATTGTTTCAGCCCATGATAATTTGAGTTGCCACAGTTTTTCCATTAAAATTTTTTCGGTTACAATTACTGGACCAACGGATCCTAGATCTGAGCAATTCTAGATAGAATCGTACGTTTATTAGAAGGTTGACTTATGTTTATATTTTTTATAACATAGCTTAACACGTCAGATTTTGAATGCCACAATAAACCTAAATTATGTGTCTCATTATCACTTCCAATATTGAGTATAACATGGATTAGCGTTCGCAAAATTTTCAAGGATCTTGCTGTTATTTGAAACCCATTTATTTAAACAAAAACCACCATTATTTAAAATGTGACAAATTTCCTTATATAATATTTGAGGCTCTGAAATATCATTTGACCCCGTCAATAGGTCATCAACGTAAAAATCATTTAGTATAATTTGACTTGCTTTAGGGAAAATGTCAATATGTTGATTGACTAATTCATGTAAGTATCTGATGGATAAAAAGGGCGCTGACGTTGTTCCATACGTAACCGTATTTACCTCATAACATTCAATTGGTTTGCTAGTGTCCGATCTCCACACTATTCTTTGTAATTTCCTATCATCTGGGTGTATTAATATATGTGTATACATTTTCGTTATATCTCCGGCTAAGACATATTGATATGATCGATATCTTATGATAATTGAAAATAAATCTTGTTGCAGGGCCGGACCTATCATTTGCAAGTCATTAAGAGAATAGCCCGAACTCGATTTTGATGAAGCATCAAAAACAACCCTTAATTTAGTTGTAATGCTAGTTTCTTTTTAAACAAAATGATGCGGAATGTAATATGCGCCAACATCATCAAATTTAATTAATTTAGTCATATGATTCAGTGCTATATATTCTTCCATGAAGTGGATATAATTTTGTTTGGACGAAATGTCTTTGTTTAATTTATTTTCAATAGAATTTAATCGTTTTATGGGTATTTGCTTAGATTCACCTAAATTTTCACCCGACAGTTTTAGAGGAAATTTTACAATAAACCTGCCGTCCTCATTGCGCACTGTAGTAGATTTAAGATTTAAAGAAATCTTCAGCAGCCTTTTCTTCATACGACAATGGTATATCTTTTCCGCAGTCCTGTAATTCCCAACACTTCGTTAAGCTTTTATCAATAGCACTGTTGATTATAAAATTGCAATGAGTTTTAAAATAGTTCAAATTATTATGTGGTATGTGACCCGAAATTATCCATCCTAATAAAGTGTTTTGTAAAATTAGGTTATGTTTTCCTAAATTAATTTGTCCTATTTGCAGTAATTGCCAAAAAATGTCTGCTCCTATTAAAATATCTTATTTTATCAGATTTATTAAACAGCGGATCTGCTAAGACAATATTCTGAGGAATACTTATCAAATTCTTATTAACTGAAATTGCTGGTAAATTCTTTGTTATACGAGGTATGATCAAGCAATTACTTTTTAAATTAAAATTACTGGTATTAGATTTTATTTTAATGCATGTAGAATATTTTATTTTATTTGACATCTGGTTTAATCCAGATACGGACATGTTTATTTTTGATTTAGAAGTTTGCAGCATGTTTGCAAATTCTTCTGTTATAAAATTTGACTATGACCCGGAGTCATAGCGCTCTACAATTATAATAATATCCTCGCCTACTCTGTACCTGAACTGTTGCAATTGAAAACAAAATATTCGAACTTATATTACAATGAGTAGCGACCGTTTGATCCTCTTGTCAAAAATCATTTGATTTATTATTTTCCACATTCGAATTACTGCCGTGTCGCACATTTCCGAAATGTAACAAAGTATGGTGTCTTTGTTGACATTTCTTACAGCTTGCCGTGTTATTACAGTCTTTGTTTTTGTGGTTTAATTTGAGGCAATTGGTACATAAATTCAATTTCTTTACCTCGGCCTCTTTACCTACTCTGTGGCGACGAATTTAAAAATGTTTCACATTGTATTAACCAATGATTCCCTCGGCATAATTTACATTTTTGACTTTCGTCGTTGATTGAAACGCTTTCGTTTAACACGAGAGATCTTGTTTTTGATTTATACCTAGTCCGAGTTTGATGGAGATGGGCTTAGAGTTTCTAACCAAGCACATTTTTCCTTGAAATCCTAAAAATGTACTAAATTTAGTGAACGTAGGAAATTCATTCCTGGTATTCTTAGATTACCACTCGCGTCGTGTTACGGGATCTAATTTGTTTGAAATAATGTGTATAATGATGGTGTCCCAATATTGGACTGGCTGTTCTAGGACTTCCAGAGATCTTATAAATATGGTTATTTACGCCATTAAGTAATTGTCGGCCGTATGTGACTCTTTATTTACGGTTGGTAGGTTGATGGTTGATAAGTGCTTTAACATGACTATTTACAAGCAATTTGCAGCATCACCTTTAAGCGATAAACGTACATAATGATATTTCTGAACGTCAGCTATATTATTATTCTTATGAATTATGGAATTAAAAAATAACCATTGGTTATAAGAGCCATCAATGCATGGTAAATTTTAGAAGTAAGTAATACTATTTATGTAATTATTATTGGCATTGGTAGGTATGGTATTTGTTATATTTGCCGCACTATTTACTGATCCGAGATTTGTATCAGGTGACTTTGCCTGTAAAATACCTCTGGCAAGTGCAGCACAAGCAAAATAATTATTTTCGAACATTCCACGTTCTTTAACATGGATATCACTATCAGATTCCCCATCCAAAATTTGAATGTTTGTTTGTATTTCACAAAACTGATCCCAATTAGATTCTAATTTACTTAAACTTCTAACTCTATGAGGTCAGGATTAATCGGATTAATTGATAGTATTAATCAATGTACGATTTAAATCGCGATATATTACCCTTAATGGAGGCACGTTTTGAAATAAGTTCCTTGAGTGAAGACATGTCAATTTCAAATGATTAAAAATGGTTATTACATTAGGATTTTTCTTATAGATATTTGTAATATTTTAATTACGAATTGTTTTAACTGAAATATTATACCTAAATAGTGCCCTATGGAGGAATGCACAAAAAAGGAAACAATAGAACGGACTGACCTTGATTACCTACTTCGAATGATCGTAAAAAACTGCACCACTGCACCTGTTGCTTGCTTGTTAGGTTTTTTTGCGCCTGGCTTCTCACGCTTTAACGGGTAGCTCTGCCGCTCTGCTTACGATTACGACCATATATATGTACGGCGTAGGGCCAAATATCCAGGGAGGACTGACTATCGGGTGATGAAGGACCAATGTGGGGCCTATGGGGCGGTGAGAAAATGTTACTACAAGATATCCTAGTAGGCAATTTCTCTATTTCTTTTGACTATGATGAGTCGATTGGAAACGAGTGTTCTTAAATAACAACACACGCATGCGAGGTACAAAGTAAGAAGAGAAGAGCATTTATTAACTGAACAGACTGACCTCAATTCATTTCGCTCGAATTTATAAAAACGGAAAAAGCGTTCGTGCTCATGCGCATCCACGGCAAAAACAATGCTGCCAACTTAGACACATAAAATCACCAATACAATTCAAATTTAAAGGGTCCTCAACCAATCTATGGTAGTTCATCGATTCAGTGAATAGATATTCAGTGCCTATGTTATATTTTCTCGCTCCTAAATGGGACCAGAAACTCAAAGCATTGGGACGTAAGCCAGAAAGAGAAGTCTGAAAGTGAGATGCAGGAAATATGCTCGCGTATCTGACCCACCCCAACCCGAAGTTGACCGCATCTTCTGAATTACTTTTTGCGGAATTGCTGCCAGTTTTTTTGAAGTGAAAAAGAAAATAAAGGATACGCAAATAAAATGTATTATATTGTAATGTATTATATTTGTGTTGATTTCTATTCAACAGGGTGGGTCGCTGACTAATATTGTCTCTGCATTGGTAAGACCTACTTAGGATAGTGGTATTAGTCCTATAATATTTTTGGTATGTTTATTATATTTTGCTTAAATGCGGTGTTAATGTGTTATTGGAAGTGTGATATATGTGAATATGACTCAAAATTGTGAAAAGGGACAGAGACCCGGAGTAAATAAGTGTGTTTGTAAATTGTGGAAAGAGTCTTCGCGACGACTCCAGTTTGCAACAATACACTTTTGCAACTGATAAGAAGCGTAGCAGACAATGGATTGCTATGTCAGGTAAGCATATGGAATCTTCAGATTTCTTAAATAAGTGTACTAATAATACCCCCTAAACATGAAACGTGTAGGAAACATTTCAAATCTGCAGAAGGACTGTGCAAATGTAAAAATGTTTACAAATATTAATGTGACGTATCAGAAATATTCTTTGCGAAACATTCTAATTTGAATGTTACATAAATGTTTCAACTGAAACAACGTGGCGCAATTATTTTAATATTTCTCTGTTTTTTATTAAACATAAATGACGCATGTTTAAACAACAGACAAATATCTACGTAATTTTTGTTTTATCTTGCCATATTTTGTACTTTATTAACTGTTCATTTCGGTTAGTGACTTTGTTTTTCTTTGAATGCCGCTGTTAGAATGACTATTGGAAGCACTGCGATGAGAAGGCGCGTGAAACAAACTAACCAATCCGCGACGCGTCGTAACAGATTCGTTTACAGTCGTCTGATGTCGCCAACAACGAGCGGCGATGTAGTAGCGTTTAGCGTTTTGCAATATTTTGCATCATCATGGTCATCATGGCACACATGGCGAACTTGAACTTGTCGTTGTATCTACTTGCCGTTCTCCACGAATATGAATGTACAGAAATTGTGTTGTGTAAAAGTAAATAAAGTCATTTACAAAATTATATTATTCAAAAGAAACAGGCCATGTTGCAAGTGGAAAATCACTCAAACTGTGCTTTGGTGAGTACATATAATTATTGGTCAGTCATATTTTTCTAGCAATCATTACTCCTACAATATTATAATGCAACTATAAAATTCAATAAATTTGTATTAGTAGCAGATACAAGATAATGGTGTGGATGTAAATTCAAATTTAAACAGGCGAGAAAAGACATAGAAAAAGTTCCACTCTGTTCAAATACCAAATATGCAGATTTTGAGAAAATAAGGGGAGGTAATAACACCCCACCACCAACTCGAGGTTCAAATTATTCAGATGATGTTGCAAAATATTCTGAAACAAGTGGCATTGTGGTTTAGACAATCCCAACTCCGTTATAGACGGCCTCAGGAGCAGAAACAATATCAAAATTTGCAACAGGTAGGTATAGTTTTTTATTTTAATTTCTGATTTATATTCTAGTAATCTGCATACTTTTAGCAAGTGGATGGTATGCAATAATAATGTTTTTAGTGCTGCAATGAACTTACAAGTGCAAGTGACTTGGACAATGCAATGGACGTTTTGAACTAAAAATTAATTTAATTTTATTACTCCTGACCAAAATAATGTTACCACAAGTTTTTTTTATTTACTATGTTTTATTAGTGCAGTAACTAACAAGGCTACTATATAACCCTGTTAGTACTTTTCTTTTATATTTTATACTTACCTGATATGCCAATTATGACATTATAAAAATTTATTTCTTTTAGCTGTTTCATTTTATTCCATAACTATGTTTCAGTTCCTATTGACAATAATTCTTAACAAATTGTGTAGCTTATTAGGCGATGTAGGGATTACATTATGAATTGCTTTTTCTGTGGGTAAGAGGAAACTGCAAGATAATTCCTAACTGCTTAATTCACAAATTGTTTAGAGATATTTTTAATATACCTACCTAGGTAGTGTTTATTAAAAGGATAAATTGCAACATATTGAAGCAATAGTTCCGAAACATTTCCAAATGTATCATTTGAAACGCTTTGAAGCATATAGCTATCAATGTTTCCTATGAGACTTTATGAAATGTGTTACACTGAAACATTTCTGCGGTAGGACATCTTGGGTTACATAAATGTTTCTGAAACATATCTGTTCACATACACGAAATGTTTCAAAATAAAAGTGTATATTTCTGAAACGTTTCAGAAACTAAAATATGTTTAGTGGGTACCTACTCTTAACGTTAAGGTGTCTTTAGGAAAAACTAAAATATCGGAGGAAAATTTATTTTACCTACTTATATTCAAAATACGTTTCTAGTAGGTAATTTTCATTTAAATTTTTTTCTGTATTCCCAATATCCTACTAATTTTTCAATAATTCCTCTACTTACTACATATAGGTAGTTAACTATATTTCTACTTTCTACTATTGAATTATGTAGATCTTGGTTGATTACTGTGGTATCAAGTTTTTTGTTGGTTTGAAATGTTCTAACGTATTTTGTATTTTATATTAAATGTTTCTATATCAAGATATAAATAAGTAGGTAACTATGCCTAGGTACTACCTACATATAACCAGAAACCAGAACTTATACTTATTAAATTTTGGAAATGGAATGGAAACTCATTATCAGAATAGTCTTTATTCAGCCAAGTCTCTACCAAGATAATAACTGTATAATCACAAGAAACTACATGTTGGAAATTAATTAATTTAGTTCTTAAGCCACCAACATTTTGGTAATAAACAGATATGGGACAGCGCATATCGTCAGTGGCTATACGATTCTTCAATGTAACTGGTTTTTTGGACTTGAAACTATTTTTGGTATTCCTTTAACATATTTGATATAAATGTCCTCTTCACCCTTCTTCTTTCTTTCATTCAATTCCTCTCTCAATGCCTTAAGATTATCACGGTGTTTAAATGTCAAGTCCTGGTCGATATATATATATATATATATATATATATATATATATATATATATATATATATATATATATATATATATATATATATATATATATATATATATATATATATATATATATATATATATATATATATATATATATATATATATATATATATATATATATATATATATATATATATATATATATATATATATATATATATATATATATATATATATATATATATATATATATATATATATATATATATATATATATATATATATATATATATATATATATATATATATATATATATATATATATATATATATATATATATATATATATATATATATATATATATATATATATATATATATATATATATATATATATATATATATATATATATATATATATATATATATATATATATATATATATATATATATATATATATATATATATATATATATCTATATATATATATATATATATATATATATATATATATATATATATATATATATATATATATATATATATATATATATATATATATATATATCTATATATATATATATATATATATATATATATATATATATATATATATATATATATATATATATATATATATATATATATATATAGATATATATATATAGATATATATATATATATATATATATATATATATATATATATATATATATACACTGACTATGTTCAATAACTTTTAAACCAGCCTATATATATCGATTTTGATAATTTTTTTATTGTTTGAAAGGGCGATTCTTGCGGATGACTATTTTGTAATTGGCTTTCCATAAAAAATGTATTTTTTAATATGTACCGCCTTTAAAAACCGATTATGATTTTGACACGAAATTTGATTGTCGCTGTGGAGTGAAATTTTATTTGTGTTAAATTCCATTTACCATTCTTTTTTCAATATTATCTCTTTTGAATCACCTTTCTAGCCCCTTCAGCAACGAAGATGTGACATTTTAGATGAAACGGTGTTATTAAGTTTGATATTCAACAAGGAGGCCTTGGAGCTAAAAATGTCTAAAAAGTTCATCGTTTAAGAAATGTTTATAGTTTTCGATTACGGACGCTGAAATAATTGTTACTTACAAACAACATCAAAAAGAAATAACAAACAAAGAATTATTCGACATTTTAGTAAAACGACTGTAATTATTAATGATTAAAACAATAAACTTAGAAAATAACTGAACAACACACTAACTAATAACGAGTATTTCCTCCTCTGGCTGCTATAACAGCTTTCATACGCCTAGGCATGCTTTCAATCAAATTTGTGATAGTGATTTGAGGGATATTGTCCCATCTTCTGTAAGAGCAATCCTCAATTCGTTCAGATTCTCTGGGTTGCGTCTACTAACACGTTGTCGCAATTCATCCCATAAATGCTCCATGGGCTTTTAGCGGGCCACGGCATACGATTAATTCCGACATCGTTTAAAAATTGTGTTTTCATCACTGCTGTATGCGGTCGTGCATTATCTTGCATTAAGAGGAATTCTTCGCCAATGTAAGGTGCAAATGGGACAACATGTTCATTCAAGATCTCTATGTATCTAACTGCATTTAGAGATTGCCGTGGTGGAAACACAAATAATTCTGTACGGGCATCGCTGGTAATTCCACCCCATACCATTAGTGAACCACCGCCAAAACTCTCCCTTTCACTGAACATACCATCCTCGTATCTTTCCCCACGCCTTCTCCAAACCCTTCCGACGCCCGTCTACTGATCTCAACATGAATCTTGATTCGTCAGTGAATAAAACTTGAGACCATTGCAACTCATTCCAAACAAGATGAATTCGAGCAAAATCCAAACGAGCTACTCGATGTCGTCGAAGTAATCGCATTCCAATAGCAGTTCTTCTTGCGATAAAACCGAGACTCCTGAATCTCCGACAAATTGTTCGATCTGACACAACTGTTACTCGTGCGTTTCTTAAATTTCGGTTTGTGATCCCAGCTGTTTGATAGGGATTCCTCGATATTTGCAGACCAATAAATCGATCGCCAATATTTTGCATAATCCTGGAACTACCCGAACCTGGACGTCTGCTGTATTGGCCCGTTTCTCGGTAGCGCTGGATCACTCTTCGGACAGTTGTTTCTGGTAGACCAACAATACGAGCTGCATATCTTTGTCTCCTTCCATCTTCTACCAAAGCCACAATTCTAGCTACTTGAATTGGACTAATTTGCACTGGCATTTTCTTTTAGAACGTTAACTGAATTATTTTTTTTTCACAAGAATTTCAACTGAATCTTTTGACGTTTCAGTGTTAACCGTTACCATAGCCTCCTTGTTAAATATCGAACTTAATAACACCGTTTCATCTAAAATCTCGCATCTTCGTTGCTTACCGAATTATCGGATTATTATTTATATGGACATTTTTTATGTAAGGTTTTTCATTAAGTAACTAAACAGGTACCGCACAGCAAACTTGATGATAATAATGGAAAAGCCTAGGAGAAACAATGGTATTGTGCTTTATACCTTTCGATCCAATAGATGTTCTGCACATACTCCTATCATACGCATACTCTGTTCAGGTGTCGGGGCAACCAAGAACAAGATACATCAGTTGATGGTGATACTCAATAATGTACTTTTAATAAATTTAATTAGTCATCAAATTGAAAAGATTTTAAGTTAACTTAGATATTCTGCCTCTAGGAAAAAAATCACTTATGGTTCCGAGTTTGATTTGGTAGGTACTCTATTTTCACCCATTTTCTAACCAACACTGAAAATCAATTATTTGCAATGCAATTATTTGCAAGAAAACAGATGTCTGTGATGAAAACTACGAAACGTGAAATAGGTAAATCAAAATAAAATGAGATTAGAAGTTACCTAGGACACAAATATAATACAAATTCAGCGTTGTTGCCACAAATATTGCCGGTTTTTAAATTAACAATGAAATTCTGTGGCTTGGTTCTGTGTTCTGTGAATATATTATAATTTATTATGTAAGAAACTCTTATTAAATAAGTTTATCCAAAACCTTACAGTACCTACACAGATATACTGTGGTACCTACCTCTCAAGGACCATATGTCAAACCCCTTCCTCTCTGAACCATTGGATCAAGCAACAACATACGTTTTTCCTACAAACATCGCCTTCTAAAATTGGTAATATTTTTATTTTGATAATGTTTAATCAACATTTTAACACTATCTCAGTCAAAGAAAATATCAAACAATGTATTTATTCAACACTAAGAGACTTTTTCACTAAGAGACTTTCTATATCACGCCCTGAACTTGAGTCCCCATAAGACACCAATATATTAATTTTTAAACTAGGAACCCGCGCCAATTTGAGATCATAACCTAACTAATATGGTCATTTACTTAAGAAAAACGGAAGCAAATACCAGATCTTCTTGGAAATATTGCAATGGTAAAGAAAATCATATAATTTACCCTCCAACATGCATTATGGTGATCAGACTGGTGATAGTGATGTACAAATTGTTAACCTGTTTGCAAACTTTTTTCTACTGTACCTATATTCTAATCAGCAGGTTAATCATTATGTTCCTAAATATAGTCATAATTCTGATGCTAATATTAATCATTATTACATTGATGTTAAATTAATTATTGAGCAAGTTATGAAAATTCATACAAAGTTTTCCTATGGACCTGATGGGGTACCAATTTTTTTACTGGAGAAATGCATTTTTTTAGTTAAACCATTACACATTATTTTCAATCTGTCTATAAATACTGGCACATTTCCTTCTTTCTAGAAGCAAAGTTATCTTAAACCTATATTTAAATCTGGTAAAAGAGAAAATGTTGAGAAGTACAGAGCAGTTTGCCTGCAATCTGAAATACCTAAATTACTTGAATGCTTAATAACAAGGTTTATTTCATGGGACTATAAAAACTTCGTTGATCAGCAACATGGGTTCTCCCGAAATAAATCTACATCTACTAATCTGTTTATAGTAATTATAATATCAAATCATTAGAAAATAAAGTTCAAGTCGACTCTATTTACACAGACTTCTCTAAAGCCTTTGATAGTCAACCAAGGCATACTTATCAAAAACTTAAAGAAATGGGTTTTGGTGGGAATGTTTTATATTGGATTGATAGTTATTTAAAAGAAAGAGTACAGTTTGTTAAATATGGCGATGTAATCTCTTCTGCTATCAATGTTACCCCTGGTGTTCCATTGGCCCAATTCTTTTTAATTTTTTTGTAAATGACTAATCAAATATAATAAAGAACAGTTCATTTTTAATGTTTGCTGATGATTTGAAAATATTTAGGTCTGTTAAAGACTCATCAGATGCTACACTTCTTCAAAAATATTTGAATAATTTGGACAACTGGTCTTAATGCCTTACATTTAAACATTAAAGAATGCCTCAAAATTACTTTCACGAGATCTCCCTCTCATTTGATGTGTCATTATAAATTAAATAATATGCTATTAGAGGATGTTAAGCAAATGAGGGACCTTGGTGTCATCTTTGATTGTAAAATGTCCTATTGTACATTGAAACACATTGAAAATACTGTTGCAAAATCTTTAAGGATGCTCGGATTTGTCCATCGTAGTGGGGCTGAATTTTCGGTTCATAGCCTCAAAATACTGTTCTTTAGTCAGATCAATTTTAGAATATTGTTGTATAATCTGGTGTCCGAAATATAATACTCATATTAATTTAATTGAAAATGTACAGAGGAAATTTTTAAGACAATGCGCATTTAAGTTGGGTTACCAAAGAGAACATTACACCTATGACCAAATTCTCAGCAATCTAAATTTAATTTCATTGGAACATAGGCGCTTACAAATTGATTTACTTTTTCTTAATAAAATACTTACGGGTCACATTAAATCGTCGCAGCTTTTGAATCTAGTGAATCTTAATGTTACCGAAAGAAGAAATAGAAACACAGAAATATTCCATATTCCTTTTTCTCATAGTAATTAGGGACAGAACGAACCTATTAGCAGAATTTTACGCAATGCTAATTTAGTAAACAGTAAATTAGATCTTTTTAATTGCTCCTGCCCATCATTCAAGAGATCAGTAAAAAAATTCAAATAAAACTGCATTGCTTCATGTCATGCCATCTGTTTTAGTTAATATTGATCGTTTTATTATTATTAGTTGGTTATATTTTAGCTGTTACATTTATTCGTATTAAATACTAATTAGCTTTAAGTATCATACACATTGTATGTTTTTTTTGTACTAAAAAGGCTTCACCCGTCTATTAATAAATAAATAAATAAATATAAGATCATAAAAAAACAAAAAGTTTCATGTAAATGAAAATGGATTTTCCGAATTTTCGAACGGGGGCAGGCATTAAAACCACCCTTATTTTCATCAGATAACTAGCCACATTCAGCCCTGAAAATGACAGACAAAAAAAATTACTTACCTCAACAGTACGCTATCTTACGGTCTATTATCACCCAATGAATGCATGGTTGTTATACCCATGTTTCTGAAGACCTTAGGCAAACCACGAAAAAAACAAAGTTGGTAAGGGCGGATAAATATATCTATTACTTCATAAATGAGAGAATCAGATAAACGTGTAAGTATAGTTATCTTTATT
>CAXKVY010006277.1:0-24720 GCA_964058915.1 Tetropium fuscum | reverse complement strand
ATGTAGGATATTTATGTAGGAAATTAACGGAGATACAATTTAGATATTTGCATTATAGTGTGCGGACCACCCCTCCCGAGCCGTGTAAGCCGTTACCTTTTGAATGTGAAGGGTTTGGGCATATTGAAATGTATATTATCTTGTAGTTCCTTAAATTACCTGTAAAATGGTTGCTAATTGGACGTTGCAGCTTCAAAATTAATGGAGTTATGGTAAAAAAAAATAACGCAATTTTTCGGATAAAAATTTTTTTTTATTCCACATAATTTTGAAGTTTCATAATGGATCATATATAAATGTGAAATTTTGACAATATTTTTGTTTTTTTTTAATTGCAGCGTAGTTTTACAGGGTTGAAAATTTTGAATACATCGTAAATCATGTTCGAGAACACGAAGGAAGCTTTATTCTACATAACTAAATAAGATGTGAATCCATAAAATGCTGCATTTTTCCATTTTTTTCACGAATGGGTAGTTTTCACCCCTTAAAAACAAAAAGAACAAGTCGGGCATATATCACTTTTGAGGTTAAGGGTAGTAAGATGAGCTTAATTCCAAATGAAGATGAGCTAAATCCTTGCTGAAAATCGATGGTTTGGGTTTTTCCGTTTTTATTTTTATAAGGTTATGTAGGTATTATGCATCAGCGCCTATGTACCATGGGCCTCAGCACCTCGAGACAGTTATAATCAGGTTTCTCGCCCCCAAAAACATGGAGCTATAGTACCCGTCAAAAACAATTCATATTCGAATAAAAAGTAGGAGTTCGTATAAAAGCATCGGATTACTGCCTCGTCCTAAGTAAAAACCGAGGAAGGGTCGAGCTTAGTGTTTCTGAGAAGGAGTGTAAGTATAGTAGCAACCACATGCTAAATTAACTATTTCGTGCTTTGTATTACCCGCCTAACCCATGTAATAGTTTATAGTAAACAATGTTTCGATGGTGGGAGAATAATTCTACTGTTTCGAAGCCATTGGAGAAGAACTATTATGAAAATGTGGATCCTGATATGGAAAAAAAAACTACTATGAATTAGGTTGAATACGACGATACAGATTTAGACGAGGTTGTAGATGAAGGAACTTCACAAAAAAGAAACATTTATTTTTGAACTGCGAAGCAAAACAAATTTGTCTAAATGTGTATAACAACTTAAAACAAGATCCTATGCACATAGGAATAAAATTGGGTTTCAAATTTAAAATTGTTAATAAGCGAGTGCTGTCTTAATGAAAAATCAAAGAATCGTAAATTGGCGAATAGATTATTTAGAAAAAATAAAATAATTTAGAGATAAAGGAAAACAGATTTCTTATTTTGACGAAACCTGGTATGACAGCCACGACACTGCGAAAAAAGGTTACACTGTTGAGTCTAGCAAATGTCAGCTAAAAGATATACAATCGGCTTCATCACATAGTCACCATATTTCGTTGCCATATACCAAAAACCATACTGCTATAACGTTACCATCGTATTACTGTATTTTTAATCCAATTGAACTTATATGGCCAGAATTAAAAATGAGAGTTCGTAGAAAATAATTTGTTCGACAAAAAAAAATTCGTGGAACTTATTAAAGAATTTTTAAATATTTCAAAAGAAGACTGGTGGAAGTCAATTGTAAAAGTAAGTAAATATGAAGAAGAATATAGAAAACTAGGACATATTCTTATTAATGGTGATGAAAGATTTGTTTTCAACTTGGCAGAGGAATCGGATTTTGCTACATATATTTATTCACATGAAAGTTTTGATGAATTGACGGAACTACCTATATAAATTATTAAATTTTGGATGTAGGTATAATGTTTATTACTTTAAAATAAAGCTCTTATTTTATCAATTGATATTACATCTTAAATAACTCATAAAAAATTAATAGTATTTTTTAAATGTTAAAAAATCATTTTGAAATGCGAAAACAAAGGGAATCCGGCTTTTATTTGGAATTAGTATACTTGTTTTAAGCATTATATATATATATATATATATATATATATATATATATATATATATATATATATATATATATATATATATATATATATATATATATATATATATATATATATATAAAACGTCACTGCAAGTGTTGGTGTATTGGTAATTTAAATTCAAGTATGAATGATCAATGAAATAAATCGTATACTGCTCTGAAGATCCTCAAGAAAGGTGAAAGAACTTGTACAACTTCTAAGTGGTTCGTTTTCATGTGCATAGTGATTCATTTCCGTATGTGTGTCCAGATATAGCACTGGTAAGTGTGTTTTCTTCCTTATACATCTATTTGCTTATTTCTATGTAATGAAATGCTACAAACCCAAGATTACTTTTCACAAAATAAATATGAATAGCAAAGAATTTCAAAGCTAATATATATATATATATATATATATATATATATATATATATATATATATATATATATATATATATATATATATATATATATATATATATATATATATATATATATTGTCATTATGTGGTTATCGAGGGACTAATCTCTACTTTGTTAGAAAATGTTCTCAAATAAGGCTTACTGTAATCCTGACACACATAATCCCCATGCAGGCTTTACAGGCGTGGTGAAATAACGTAAGAATTCAATGTCAGAGATCCGCAAACACGTGCTTTTGTACAGCCATGAAAATCCCCCCGAATAACGGCCAAATCCGCAAACTCACAAAAACGGATCTGAGGCTTTCGTCATTAGTAATATGCTTAGGGCCGGTTTGCGTTAAAACTGTCAGCCCTGTAATTCTTCACGGCCCATCAACCGTTTACCAGACGATTCTGATGATATTGACAGTAGGTGCCCCTAAAACCGTGAGCGCCATCTGTCTATTCCGGACCCTGAACAGTCCGTTTCGAGCGATTCGTAATTTATTTTTATAACCGGGTCTCTGGTCGTAAATCCCAGCGCGGAGAAAGCGAAATTGCCTCTTGAGCTGAATTTGTGGGATACACGCACAATGCTATCGGATTCCCAAGAGAGTTGCCGAAATTATTATTTTATAGTAGAAAAACTGCAGGAAAATATATTCGTGTAATACACAGGAGGCTCCTTCTGTAGGTGTTCTTTCTGACCGATATTTACTGCGAAAAGAGTTTACTATGTCTTTCAGGATTTCTCTAGATATAAAGTGTAGGTACATCTATAAGGATCTGTAGCTGATTACAGATATTAGAAAACTATGTAACATATTTGGTTGGTTTTTAAACGTAGACACACATATCAGTGCATATACAACAAACTATATCGATTTTATGTTGTTTTCAGTTCTTTTTCAGTTTCAGTTCAGTCTTTTATGATTGTATTGTGTACAAACACCAAAAACTTGCGGCCTAGAATAAAGGAGGCATCAGGTATCGTCTTACGGAACATATTACGTGATAAAATAAATTTACAAATGTACAAATTTAAATTCATAGAAGTCATAGAATTCATCCATTATATTTTCAAAATCATCACACGGATCGTAAAAACCGTAACGAAAATAATTGGACGTTCATTCATAGAACACGTCATGCTAATTCTATTTCGAAGTGTAAGCATGGCAGACAAATAATAAACGTACCAAAATAAGTCTGAAACACATTTTTGTATGGGCGGTACTACCAGCGGTTTCATCTCCGTGCCCTACAGAGTTCCGGAAATGCCTCGAGTTTTTTCTAAAATATTTGCTAAAGGAATGTCTTCTGAACTGTCGCTCACAATGATTTTTGAAACTAGTAGGGGAGAATCTCCGTGAAATGGACATTTTTTTTGTTTAGGTCGTTAGGCATTGTTGTTTTATAAATATGAATGAAAAATTATACTACATTAAGCAAGTACTAGTGAAAAGCTGTGAAAATAGAAGACTGTATTGGAAAAAATTATATTTATTTTTTTAGTACAATGTCCACTTCATTAACAACTTCCCTTGATACGGACAAGTATCCAATTGAAATGGACAATAATGTAAAAATCAATATAAAGTTGAATTCTACTTTTAATTTGCCTTGCTAGCGAAAATAAAACATTATTACCGAAATTTAAAAACAATGTTTACAAAAATAATGTAAATTTCCAGTTAATCCTTACGATTTATGCATCCATTTTGCACATAGTCGACACTGATACCATTCCTCTTTGCTTAGACGATATTCTCCATCACAGATGATGCAAACAGAATTATTATTTTTACACAATCTTGGACATCTATTAAAGCATCTTCTTCCTTCTGTAATTGAGCATAATATTCTTGTAAATCTGGAGAGGGTGATTCATCATGAATAGAAATTTGTGTATATGTATCAGAATCACTGGAAGCAATATTTTCAGATGATTTTTAAAACATGTATTTTCGGGGACTTTTTAGTGCCTTTTTTCATCTTTTTGTCTGCACTATTTTTAGTTTGTTTCTTTCTCTTATTATTCTTTTCCTCTTCAGCTTTTAAAAGAATTTTTTCAGGACTGTCTGTAATGATTGAACATTTTCCCTTTCTTCTTCCCGATTGTTTACGTGCTGGTGCTTTGGGATAAGGTCTTATAACCTCAGGAGAAATTATTGGTTAATCATTGGTTATCATTGGTTAATATTTTTCTATTCCCAATATTCCGAACAAATTGAAAATTTTGATCTGGAGCATTTTTATATTTTTTAACCAAGAATGCCAAGAAAGATTTAGACATACCTGTGTTCTTGGCAACACTTCTAATAGAAAGATTCCTATTTATAACTGTCTCAACTGGATCTCGAATTTCATCATAAGACTTTCTAACTCGTTTCGTCATTATATCACCCTACGAAAAGTTTGATAATAGCCATTTCATAATAACATATGTGTCCAATTCATGGAACGCCAACTATTATAATAAATTTAATATAACCTTATACTATTATATAAAGTTAATATAACTATTACTATAGTGCTATACCTATAACTATACCTATAACTATTATATAAAGTTAATATAACCTTAAAATATTAATTAATTTAATATAAATATTAAAATTCTTTTGATTTTTATATGCCTGTTTCAAGATTATGATATGCTGTATCTTTTGGTATAAAATCATAATAACGGTGTCCACTATTAAGAGCGTTGTTGCCTTCACAAAACAACACAAATATTTACTTAAAACTGGAATTAAAGTTGTGAGCGTCCCTTATACACAGCGAGTGTGCAGACTGAGCGGAATCGGGTCTCATAGATGTCTCTGGATATGGCGTGAAGGCGATAAATACAAAATAGGTAAAATTTAAATGGGGTGTACGCAAGACCGAAGGTGTCCCATTAATAAGCCGTCCAAAAAACGGGAACTCTCCGCTACGTTTTCTTTTATATTATTTGCACCTCTTTGTATATCAGGTAAAGGCATAATATCTTCTGAACTATCACTTTCAGGAATCTATGTGTCTATTACTTGTCCCTTATAACACCCCAAATTTTTACCGCCATAACTTTTAAAGAAGCACTTGATGCAAGAAGCAATAAACGGAAGGAATTATAAGCTCTTCCAGAGAAATGAAAGGCACATTATGTAGCAAAAGACAAGAAATATAGACTTAACATGTCAAAATTGTGGAATATAGACAAACCAGAGAGATTACAAAAAGATTATTTCATATAGCATCTTAGGAATTAGCTTGGAGTGGAGGAGAAGCAGTAAACTATAAAAACTTACCATTTTAAGAATCAAGATGGAACTCTAACAGGGAGATTTTTTCAAAGTTGGCAGCAAATGGATGACAAAAAATCAAAAATTACTCTTAAAATTACTCTCCCAAAAAAGAAACAAAAACATATCAACACCCAAATTACTTTTTTTAACTTCAAATGTTTTTCACACAACACAGATTCTAAAGGTTGATGTAAAAATGTTCCACTGCGAGTGAATACGATATCTACTTGGACCAAAAATTCTGCATCTAAAATAAAACTGAACATAACAAATAATAAAATTACCAATCATTCACATGGTGCCAGTATCGTTTCCCATTTGGACAAAGCAGGTGAAAATTCACCTCTTAAAATCCTTCGCATCAATTTAGAAATACTCTGCTGTAAGAATTACCAACCATCAATTACCGTCGTGGCTTGTGAATATTTCCAAGAACATAATAATTAAACTGGAACATTGCAATTTATAGCAGACAGTTACAAAACATGCATACATTTTATGCACTTATGACTAATGAACATAGAACGAAATTAAAATAGATGCTAATTACTTGTGGATTCACGTCGATAAACGTACCTAAACAAATGGAAAACACAAACTATTTGCAGACATACACGCCATTAATTTGTAATAACGCAAATTCTTCACTGTACTATCAAGTAAACACGGCTGCATTTCTATTTTTTTTTAAATAATTTGTATACAATTACAACCGCAAGCTGGAAACCCGACCGCAGTCGACATGTAAATAAGTATATGTTATAAATAACTAATAATTACTGATATTATTTTATTTGTATAATACAGTATTGGTCTGCGGTTGTTCTGCTACCGTAAAAACAAATATTGGGCGTGTTGTTGACAATAAATAACCAATGTTGTGTATGTGCCCTGCAAAACTTATGAGATGCATGATAATGCGCGTAATCCTACAAAAAAATAGGAGAAAGCAGTTATAATACAAACCTGCAATATTTCTTCTGCAATTAATTCTTCTCACACTTTGCCCACTTATAGAACACCATGATGGAGTGAACACCACTTATAGAACCAAAAACATTGCGTTTGTCACATTTCGAAGCATTTCGCGTTTCTATAAGGAGATCCACTACAAATTTTACATCGGCCACGTTTATTTTGATTCTCCGGTGGCCCTGCATCTTCGATATGTATTGTAAAAATGGAGATAAACGATTTGTTTCAACTAAACCAAAACCAACAAAAGGAAATTAATAAATATTTGTTTTACAACAAATAATTATTATCATCACCTTTCTTTATTTGGTTCGAGATGAATTGCAGTAATAACGACAAAGCATGTCCCTATACCATGTAGAATAGCGATAAACAATCATCCTCGTCTATGCTTCACGGATGATCAAGTCGATGGTAGAATTGAATTTTGAGGGGAAATTCCCAGAGTTATGCTGCCATTCTATTTATTTTCCTACTTTGACGTGGTGTCAGGTAAATTAGAACGACAATTACCGATAATTCTCTAATAATAAACCTCTAATAATAAATCTTCTGTAACAAGTACGGCATAATTATAGGTTGGCAGTTTGCTACCAAATTAAAGCTGCAACAATCGGATTACCGTCAAAATTATACGGCTTAAAAAGATCTACATTATGTATAATTGGACAGAGAGATTACGCGAAATGCTGAGAGGCAACGTAACTGAATAATTTGAGGAAGTCATCGGGATAAATTCACCGTAATTAAGAATAATTAATTAGCAAACTAGCACTGAAGACTCGATGACAAATCGTATCGCTCATGCACGCAAATATAAACCACAGAAATAATGAGCTAGATTGTCTAGATGTTTAGTTGTGCCATTTTAATTTTTACTCAAATGACGGGTGCGACACATAATACAAAATTTCATTACGGTGCATAATTATATATACAATATATATATATATATATATATATATATATATATATATATATATATATATATATATATATATATATATATATATATATATATATATATATATATATATATATATATATATATATATATATATATATATATATATATATATATATATATATATATATATATATATATATATATATATATATATATATATATATATATATATATATATATATATATATATATATATGTGTATATATTCACAGATGATTGAAAATTAGTGGCATTCACGAAAAATTTAGGCCAAAATCCTTCTGTTGCATTTAACATTCTGTTGCTTTTAGTGTTTTCTTGGCGTAGCACTGCAATATTGATGTGACCAGTATTACATTAGTAGATGATAAGATAGTAATTCTGATGAACATAATTCTTCAGGAAAATAATAATGAACGTGACACATTGTTGGATTGGATGGAATTGCCAATTGATCGCCCTCAACAGAGTAGAAGTTTCTTTCTTATTTATATCCACAGTGTTATTTTTTATATATTGCGAAATTTCACCCGTTTTCAGAAAGTTGCTTTATTGATAAGCTATTTATTTATTTATTGTTAAGCTTCCTATACTACTTTCCACTCTCTTCTTGCAAAATTGATATATTTATATTGAACTGGAAAGTGAAATGCACCCTCGACTGTCAGAAAACAGTAGTTGCATATATGGTGGAGGAGCCGGGACCAGAAAAGTACGGCACATATAAATACTAATAATTATAGTTTATGATTATAGATGTTAATTAAGAATTCCTTTAGAACTAGTTTAAGACGATTCTCAGAACTGCAAATATTTTTTTCGGAGATTTTATTTATTTGTCAGGACAATATTTCTTCTTTGTGGGAAGAAAATACATTTTATTAAAATTACACTATATGCGTGTTTGGGTAGATAAACGTGCTAAACCGACACTCAACGGTTAAACCTAATAATTGCCATTAATAACAATAATTTAATAATAAAGTGTAAATGGTATTAATTAACTTGATGAAAACATTTTATTGGAATCAGCTCTTGATATTATTAAAACGCTCTGTTTGTTGCTGCCTCCAAAACCACAACTTAAGCCTGAAAAAGAGCCAGAGTGTCTGCGGTCTCCCGGCATGCAACCAGTGCATTGGTGTAGTGCACTTGCAACGCTATCTTATCAGCTCAGCTTTGTCGACGACTAACCAAGTTTACTGTTCGTCTAGACTGGTGATTCCGGGAAATATGCCCTCTTTGTTTTAAACTTCTGTGCTTTACAACCGCACAGCCGAATATCCAAGGACTAGGGCTTTTACTGAATTAATGAGGTTCTACAATGAATCATTCGGTGGTTATCGACTTCAAGACAATTAAATTCATAATCTGATATTATTAATAAGTACCTACCATAGTTATTAGTACTTTTTTTACATCCGCATATATGTATATAATATATATATATATATATATATATATATATATATATATATATATATATATATATATATATATATATATATATATATATTTATATATATATATATATATATATATACACATATATATATATATATATATATATATTATATACATATATGCGGATGTAAAAAAAGTACTAATAACTATGGTAGGTACTTATTAATAATATCAGATTATGAATTTAATTGTCTTGAAGTCGATAACCACCGAATGATTCATTGTAGAACCTCATTAATTCAGTAAAAGCCCTAGTCCTTGGATATTCGGCTGTGCGGTTGTAAAGCACAGAAGTTTAAAACAAAGAGGGCATATTTCCCGGAATCACCAGTCTAGACGAACAGTAAACTTGGTTAGTCGTCGACAAAGCTGAGCTGATAAGATAGCGTTGCAAGTGCACTACACCAATGCACTGGTTGCATGCCGGGAGACCGCAGACACTCTGGCTCTTTTTCAGGCTTAAGTTGTGGTTTTGGAGGCAGCAACAAACAGAGCGTTTTAATAATATCAAGAGCTGATTCCAATAAAATGTTTTCATCAAGTTAATTAATACCATTTACACTTTATTATTAAATTATTGTTATTAATGGCAATTATTAGGTTTAACCGTTGAGTGTCGGTTTAGCACGTTTATCTACCCAAACACGCATATAGTGTAATTTTAATAAAATGTATTTTCTTCCCACAAAGAAGAAATATTGTCCTGACAAATAAATAAAATCTCCGAAAAAAATATTTGCAGTTCTGAGAATCGTCTTAAACTAGTTCTAAAGGAATTCTTAATTAACATCTATAATCATAAACTATTATTATTAGTATTTATATGTGCCGTACTTTTCTGGTCCCGGCTCCTCCACCATATATGCAACTACTGTTTTCTGACAGTCGAGGGTGCATTTCACTTTCCAGTTCAATATAAATATATCAATTTTGCAAGAAGAGAGTGGAAAGTAGTATAGGAAGCTTAACAATAAATAAATAAATAGCTTATCAATAAAGCAACTTTCTGAAAACGGGTGAAATTTCGCAATATATAAAAAATAACACTGTGGATATAAATAAGAAAGAAACTTCTACTCTGTTGAGGGCGATCAATTGGCAATTCCATCCAATCCAACAATGTGTCACGTTCATTATTATTTTCCTGAAGAATTATGTTCATCAGAATTACTATCTTATCATCTACTAATGTAATACTGGTCACATCAATATTGCAGTGCTACGCCAAGAAAACACTAAAAGCAACAGAATGTTAAATGCAACAGAAGGATTTTGGCCTAAATTTTTCGTGAATGCCACTAATTTTCAATCATCTGTGAATATATACACATATATATATATATATATATATATATATATATATATATATATATATATATATATATATATATATATATATATATATGTATATATATATATATATATATATATATATATATATATATATATATATATATATATATATATATATATATATATATATATATATATATATATATATATATATATATATATATATATATATATATATATATATATATATATATATATATACCATAGTTATTAGTACTTTTTTTACATCCGCATATATGTATATAATATATATATATATATATATATATATATATATATATATATATATATATATATATATATATATATATATATATATATATATATATATATATATATATATAATTAATTTAATGTATTTTTTCTATTTAAATGTTTATAACCTTTGCTCCACGTTGGGCTAGTCAATTTGTAATATTATAATATTTTTATATTATTTTAAATTAATCCCACGTTAGGATATTCAATTGAGAAGAATGTAATTTTTATATGTTTTTGTAATAAGGCAATTATTATTAATAATGATTTTAAATTTAAATTAAAGAGATATAAAAATACTTCCTATTTGTTTACTTATAGTCCTGAAGATTATCTTTTAAATGGGCGACAGTTCTCTCGAACAATGATTTTAAAATATCTCGATTTATAAATACATATAGAAACACTTAGGCTTTACTCCATTCTATTTAACTTTGAGTTTAAGAAAAAACTGTTAGAGCATGAAAATCACTTACCTCAGAGGATGTTCAAAATAAGCTTTAATCATTTAATTTTTGTATTATTAAAATTCAAACATATTAAGTAAAACTTGGAAATCAATTATAGTTATTGTGAAAATTATTTTATATTTATAATATAAAATATGATATCCGGAATATGGATTTAAATTTTTTATCATTCAAGTATCAAAGAAGAAAATAATTAGTTATCATAATTAGTTATCACACCTTAATTTATTTAAAAATGTATAGAAATATTATTGAATATCAAATTTCAATAGTCTTAAACTAAGTCTACTCTAAACTATCATAACTTATTATTATGGTTCGTGGGATATAAAATTCTTCGACATATAATATCCTTATATCGAAATTATTTAGATAGTTAATTAACTAATTAATTTATTTATTTTAATTAATTATTACAATTAACTTATAATTAATTAATAAGTATAGCCTTAGGTCAAAACACTCGAAATTGTTTTGTAGACCTCTAGCGGCACCCTCAGAAAGCTGCGTTGGAATGTTGGTTGCTGGAATCTGCAATTCTGAATTCTCGTACTTTCTGCCGGATCGGGAGACTATTTACTGTAGCACTGATTTAATTTTTATTCATTTCACGCAATTGTTAATTATCCTACTTGTTGAAACTGTTATTAAACGGTGATTAAACCTGGGGGTGAACTTTCTAGGAAACTGCCTAGGCTTTGTTCACTGTTTCCCTGCCACTGTATTTGTTTAGCATCCAATATCACTTAACTTTTAAATAATACTACACGCAAAACTAACAAGGAACACGTCCAATGCGGTTTGAAGTAAATTTGTTGATTCCTTTTTACTGGTTTCACTACATACTATCACTTACATTACTAATAAAATTGTCTTTGGGGATTATTTACACACGGAGCACGCAAAATGCGTGGTGGTCGCATGGGACTACATTGTACGACTCTTTAACGCTTTGTTTTCCGTAACCAGGGAAGATCTGCTCGGAAAACAAATGCATTTCCTGCATTGGATATGTTTATTGTTGATGTTCCATATCGCAACCAATCAAATTCTATTTCTTATATATTTCATTACATTATCACGATTATAAATATTTAGTTTAGAGATATTATGCACTTTTCACGCATGCTGGTACCAGTGTTTATAATCTCCATGCAAGTACTGCAACATATATAATTTATTTTGCGTTTAGCTTAGTATTTCGCAATGGATAATCTGTTTTAATAAATTATTTTATACTTATTTTTTGTCTATTACTTGTCAATTGTAGCGGTTTGACATATGCTGCTACGGGAACGCGGTTAGTCAGAAGCTGTACCGTTCGCTCTGTCTCTGTTATGCAGTTTGCGCTTGTGTGTTTCTACGGGTTCAGCTGTCTGATTCATGCTATATGATTTAACTTAGATTTTATAGTCAGTTTTATAGACACTTTGTTGTCAAACTATTATACAAACCGATTTTCATTTTCATAGCTGCTATGTGGGGCAATCGATTTTTGATTGCCCCAACATTATTTTAAGCCTTTACCGGACATAGCAATATTAAAAACCTTGTTAGAATATCTTTGGGTTAAATAAAAATGCTGTGGGATCGTTAAGTGACAATGTTCAGTTTCATTTTCTACTTGATTAAGCCCTGTCAACTAAAAAGTAAATTATTCGAACTATCGCGATAATAAAATTATTTTAATGTACAGGGTTAATTTGAAATATATGCGAATATTTAAATCTGATAGCTTCATAACTTTAAAATGACGAAAAAATAATCATTTGAAAAATATGTCAAAAATAATGCAAGGAAAAATTATTGAAAATTTCGCTAAAATATGCGCTCTATACATAACTGAGGTAACAGGGCCGCCGGAAGTTGATTTGTCGCTCTTGTTTTAGCAGGTATATTTGAATTCCACCTCGCGGTTTGCATTTCCTTGTTGCCGCATATTGAAAGATTAATATTAGTGTAATAGTAAAATGAATTTGGTGTAATAGTAAAATGAGAATAGATATTTTTTTAAAACACAGAACTAATTGATATTGTGGTGATTTATAGGAATGCTGGTGTAATATGAATAGAGCGAGGAACCCCTTGAGGTATTACATATACATTGTACACATATTCGCATGTGTTTCAAATTCACCCCGTATATATTGTCATTTCTTTGTATTATTGTGTAGTAGTTTGTGAAATGTTTAAATTTTTATCTGGTTTCAGCTTTACATTACTTCCTATCCTGTAATGGGGTTACAGCCTCATTGATTATATGTAAATTCATAAAATTAAATAAATAATAAAAGTATTTGCAAAATATAATATTCCACAATACATGAAAAGATGCTTGCCAGCCAGCCATTACGTGAACCGTGAATTACATTTGGCGGTAGTTTTCAGTCTTTTGCGACAAATTATAAAATTTAAATTTTGCATTAACCAAAGACATGATCAACATGAACAGAAGCGATCAGCAAAGTTTTTATTAGAGACTGATCTCATGCTTTACCTACCGTACATACCATGATAATTTTTAAATAAATTAACACGCCAACTCAAGTTCTATCACTTAAGTTTAGATAATTATTATGATTTCTAGAAATGCCCACAGATAAGTTTTTATCACTGTCTGTGGTCTATTTATAATATTCTATATATGTTTTGACGTTATAGTCAATAAGATTCAAGACGTTATCGCGGGCAGAGGTATGTATGTGTAGTGTAATTAATTCTTATATTTAATTTCGTCAAAGTGTTATTTACACATACCTTAAATTTAGAAGAGATTGATGTAGTGATTCAGCAAATAGATAATTTGTTATCTTTTATTAAAATGTAGGTATGTTATAAAGCGAAATTATAGTCACCTTTTTTAAAAAGCACTTGCATGGAAAAGTAATATATTTACAATTCATAGATATATTTTCAATTCATAGATAAGTTAGTATAGGATTATATAATTTTATTTTCGATTACTATTATGGTTACCTCTTATATCTATCATACACGTGTAGATTTTTTATCAGTTGAACTAGCAGACATAACATTATGTAGTTATTTTGCTACAATATATATATGTACTGGATGTCAACAAAATGTGGTTCCTCTGTTTACTATTTGTTTGAATAGATAAAATAGATAGAGCTCAGACTTTTTATAAATAATACTGATATTTAATTTAATATATAAGTACTGTTTTACACTAAATATTGCTTCCATTAAAAGAACATGGGTTTAATGTAGCGGGCGTACATACGTTGCAGGGAGATTCCGCTACATTTTTAATAGGGCAGTCATTGAAGATAAAAAAAGGTATGAATATCCCAAAATTTGAGAACGTTTGGAATTCTGTTGCGGCTACATTGATTTGGGTTCGTCTCAATTAAAATGAATCAATACACACACACAAATATATATATATATATATATATATATATATATATATATATATATATATATATATATATATATATATATATATATATATATATATATATATATATATATATATATATAATTGTCTGTTTGTAATGTAAAATGAGGGCTATTAAATGCATATAATAGTATATACGGTACTTATAACAAAAAATCATTTTTAAATTTCTTGTCTGTCTGTTTGTTCCGCGAAAAAAATAAAATCCATGAAATTGTGTACAAAATCCTATTAAAATTGGGAGGTACGAATATACATTCAATATAATGCAATATAAACACTAATAAATAATTAATTATTAACGTGAATCTCCGTAGTATTTCTACTTGCTTCGAATAATAATATACCATCTTCAAGTAATAACAAAATAAACTAAAGTAGCAGTATCCAGTAACGCGCGCCCCACGCGCACGCCGCTGCCGTCGTCGCACCGAAAGGGGCCTCCCACCGCTCTCCCTTCCCATGACTTAATATCACAAAGGCTGCCTGTCGCGCGGGCTCCGAATGCGCGTCAAATTAGTGCGGACCAAATCGCGGGTATAATAAATAAAAACACGCTAAAGCTATTGTTGATTTAATAGTTTTATTTAGAATTTCAAGTAAGGGGGGTTTTATTTCTTTTTCAAAACCCCGTCCTCTCCAAGTTACAGCCCTCTAACGCTAGGAGAAAACAATTTTTTGTTTATTTTCTCCACAATGCAAGGACTTAGAATAATGAAATTTGACGGACAACCATTAATAAAATAACAGTTTGACAGTTTTTCTAACCCTGAGATATTGTTACGAGGGGATGAAGAAACAAACCCCTATAATATTTTTCACAAGAACTTTTTACTGCGTCGATATTTCCTTATTTAAAAATACTATGTGCAATTGGCTTTCTTGAGTTTTCTTCACAAAAATTGATAGTTTGCTTATAAAAGTAAAAAAAATAACATCCCCTTTCAAATAAATTCAGTGAGGGGTTACTTAAAGTCTTTATGACAAGTACCTATTGCTATTGTTCTTGTATTCTCTAATCTCTAGAGACTTACAACAGAACACAATACAATATGTATTTATTTTAACTATAAACTTTGCGAAACATTTTAAGAAAAAAAGTTTTGAATTCTTATAACACTCGGAGTAGTTTCCAGAAACAACAAAACACTTTCACTTCGCTCGACGCGCGTTTCACCAAACAAGTTGGCATCATCCGGAGATGATTAAAACTAATCTTAAACTACAAAATCTACCATATTTATACTATTTTCATGGTGACGTCACTAATGATATCACCGTGAAATTTACGCGTGACTAATCACGCTTCAATGATCGGTTGCTAAGCAACGCGTAAAGCGGGCTACGGTATGATATCACCGTGAAATTTACGCGTGACTAATCACGGTTCAATCATCGGTTGCTAAGCAACGCGTAAAGCGGGCTATACGGTATAGGTCCCTTGTCGCTATTCATACTACTATTACATTTTACAATTTCTATGCTCTCAAATGCATCCAACTGTCTATTATTGGTCACATTTCTAACTAATCTTAAATTACTAATATCTATTCTATGATTGTTGTCAAAAGCATGTTGTGCAACACTAGACTTATCTGTTCTTCCATATTTTAGATGAGCCATATGCTCTTTAAATCTGGTGTTAATTGATCGTCTCGTTTGTCCAACATATTTTCGATCACAATCATTACAACTAATTTCGTAAATCCCAGTTCTTTCATTTGGAACAATTTTATCCTTTGGATTGTCTAAAGGTTGTTGTAATTTGTTGCTCGACGAATGAATCGCTGTTATACCCACGTTTTTGAAAACCTTACTCAAACCACGAGTAAACCGGGGTTCGTATGGGATGGATACATATTTTGGAGCCTCTATATTCTTTTGAAAGGTCGTAGAATTACGAAGTGTGTCCTTAAATTTACGCTTCCTAATTAGTTTTTCAACTATATCTCTAGGATAATCATTACTCACAGCTATATCTTTAATTAATACTTTTTCTTTTTCAAACCTCTCATTACTGAGAAGGAAACTTAGTAAACGATGGACAAGAAAATTAAAACTTGCCATTTTATGTTGATCGCAGTGGTGAGAGTCATTAGGGATATATCTGATCGTACTGGTATCTTTTCTATATATATCAAATTCTAACCTATTGTCACTATTTTTAATTACTAATATATCTAAAAATGGAAGTTTTCCATTATTTCCTAGTTCATATGTAAACTTTACAGAAGTGAAACGACTATTTAATTTGGAAATGAAGTTCTCTACATCCGCAATCTTAGTGTCAAACACGGCAAAAATGTCATCCACATACCCAAGCCAAATCCTAGGAAAATACTCGAATTCTTCTTTTGCTTCAGTTTCAAATCGACTCATGAAGACATTAGCAATGAAAGGCGATAAACAGTTACCCATTGCGGTTCCTTCATGTTGTTCATAAAACTTGTCATTGAAACGGAAGCAATTTTGTTTCATACAAAGTTTTGTAAGGTTTATATATTCTTCTATTACTTCTTTTCTATAGTTGTTTAATTCGAGTAAATCCTCAAGATAGTCCAAGGTCTGTGGAATTGGTACACTAGGAAATAATGAACAAACATCAAAGGAAATCAAAATTTCACCCTCTTGCAATTGAATATTCTTGACCTTATCAATGAAATCATTCGAATTTTTATCTGAAAAACTAGGCTGTGTAATGGGCAAACTTTCAAATTCCTTTAGTCAACCATTTTGATAAGTGGTAACTCGGAGATCCAATAGACGATACTATTGGACGCACCGACTTCCCTGGCTTATGAATTTCCCTCAAATAATGGGCTGCTTAACACCAAAACGTGGCATTTAATTTTTTTGAGAAAACTATGACATTTCCTCGAATATCGCCTCCTATCTTTGGGCACACAAAGTTTAAAAAAATAATAAATTAGGTTAAATAGCCCTTTATGATGAGCCATCGTTTGTTAAAGTCGGATATTACAGCGTTTTAAAAATTCCAAATTGTTATCTTTCACACTGCCGTTACCACAAAATTTATAGAGGATTGAGCAGAGATTCAAAAATTCGATATATTTCCGAACATTGTACCGACATTGTACCGATATTTGAAGAAAGAAAGATATTTGGAGAAATTAACAATTAAGTTGCTTTTGGCGTATCTAAAATCCCCATTTACACAATCCACATAAACAAGAATCCTTGATATTTATTGCTCGTTAATAAAATTATAAAGTAATAATCTTATTGCTATTTTGCTTTGTATCTATGGGATTACATATTGTATTCTCATTTCTGTTGATGTTACCTTTACACGTGTAATTTGTATGTTTATAATATTCTAACTAGCAGACATAACATTACATATAGGTATATGCGGATAATATACCAAGTGGCGATAGCTAAATATGGTGTATCTGTTTACAGCCAACGTTCTGCAAAACAAACACAATGACTGCAAACTACCTTAATTTTCACACATTTTTGGTATGATGCATCCGGATAATATATTTTATATAGATCTATCTCATGCTTTAGAAAACGAGGCAGTAAACCTGTGAAGCAAATTTTCGCTCTGGTCTTAAACGCATTAGTTCCAATTTTATAGAAAACAGCGTTTACTAATTCGCTTTTTCTTTCAGAAAATTTTGAATCTTAATATCTAGATTATAATGGTTTTTTATTTAGGTACTTGTGTGTTTAACCGGTGTGAAAATAGCAGCCAGAGATAGGAGCTTAAGCTTTCGGAAACACCCGAACCTTCATAGGCGTCGTTCCTTAGGGGTCCCCTACAGAAATGCGTTCGGTCGGGAAATGCCGGGGAAAATAATCAGAATTCTTATGTTTTAGACGAGGTTCTAGAATTACTTAGACTTTTTTAGAATTCTAGAATTTTTGGTGTACAAAATTGGATAAGTGGTACCCTTCGTCTATACCTAACCTGTAAATAGTAATAACAGACACTCCATAGAACTACATTTTTTTTCCAAATTGATAATAATTAATCCAAAAACACTAATTTATTACTATTTTTACTAAACTATTAGGTACAAATATCGTTAGGAATTTTTTTTTCAAATCCGTGTAAAATTCTGCACCTTTACGTGAAATTGTTTTGTTTCTTTATATCAAAAATTAACTTCGTTAATTGAATTTGTTGATTTTGCAGAATCGATTTTTGAAAAATATTCCTAACATTTTTAAAAAAATTGCACAATAGTGAAGCCTCACTCTTTACAAAATGCTTATTGAGTTTTTGAGTTAGGACAGCCGAATGAATTTTTAATTTAATTATTGATTTTTGTCACCATTTTCAACATTGAAGCAAATGTCTTTGATTAAAAAAATAGATGTTTCTTACTGTTTGTTTAATCGCAATTGAAGAAGGCACTAGGATGGACAAAAGTATTTTTCCGAATAACCGGATAGCATACTATCGCTTTATACTAATAGCATCGCTTTGGCATATGCAAAGCGTTTGAAAAAGGTTCCGCGCCTGCCAAAGAAATTTTTCCTTATTGAATGCTTTATTTACCGGATTCATACTAAAGAGAAAGCACGTGGATACAAAATAGCAGCAGCATTCCAAGACCAGGTGGTTTATGTATAAAATAATCGTGGTAAATATTTTACGCCCCGAAAAAGCAAAACACATGATATACAAAGACAAAAAACATGATATAGATACATACACTGTGCCAGCAGATCCTGGGTGCGCGAACGGCTAAGTAACCACCACACATGCACAATTTAGACACATTTTAAAACTAGTTTTATCTACGTTGACCTTCGCTGACTAAAAACCTGAATACTAGTGAGGTTATTTTAAGAGCGCCAGTTACATCACTCGTGGCCACCAGACCAGATGCAACAATTGCCTGTCAGAAAACTGGCATGCATGCCGTGTGAATTTTCCGAGGAAACGGCAACTGGGCGGCGATAGAAAGTGAATGCTCGTGTCCGAGTAACGGGTCCCGCCAGACCGCATCTACAGGAAAGCGCGAAGGAAGGAACGCTACGCCGTTGGTTTTACGGCATCGTCCGGCATCGAACTAGGATCGCCGGAGCATACCATGGAGTGAGTCCGCGCTATCATTCTTATCAACCGGAGTGGCGAGGAGTTGGTCTAGCTGCTGATACTGTGTGCATAAAATGAACAAATTACTATAGACTTGTACTTGGAGTACTCTGATAATGTGCACTTAAGACAGCGAGTATTTATTTGTAACTCCGTTGAATATTGTTTTTAATTAGGTCCTCACTACATACGAGAGTCCAGATATTTGTAAATTTATCACAATATACCGTTCCTTATACAGTTATAGGCCAATCGCCATTTCGTCGCCTGCTGAGAATCAGGTTATTCTATGTCCAGTTTTTCTTAAAATGTAAATTTCATTATCAAGGTATTTATTCTATGTCTGAGGCTCTATCGACCAAACTATTCCATGTTACTCTGCGCCAATCCGTTCAGTACTTACAGAGAGACGAACTTATGCTATGTCCATTCAATGTTTTTAATATTCGAACCATGTTAGTCTATGTCCTTGCCAGCCAATAGGATGTGGCCACCTGGTACACGTGAGGACATAGAATAATTTGGCATAAATATTTCAGTCATAACATTTTGAAGAAAGTGCACGTGTGGATATTATTGTGAGGTGTCTGTTTACAGTGTTCTTGGTCTTAAAAATAAGTTAAAAAATAATGAGTGATTCAGAAGTATCCCTTTCGGAACCTTGCCAGGACTCAGGGTCAGAGCATATGGACCAAATACAAAGAATAATAAACAAAAAATGTAAGTTATTTCTAAAATATTGTACGTTATAATACATTAGAATTTTAAATGTTAGTATCGATAGAGATGACAGTAGTTTTACAATACAATACATCGGTTAGACGGTCGGGATAATATACCGGGCGATGATGATGTTGAAAGGTATTTGAAACTATTATTATTAAATTCATATAATGCATATTTTTGACTGGGTTTTTATTTTTTAGAACAGAATCAACAAAAACTAAAAAACGAAAAGTTAACGAGAAAGATTGGAAAAAATAAGAAAAAGGTTACGACAAAGCGGAAAAGAATACAAAAGTTACCGAGGCCAGACATTTAGGGCTAGGGCTTGCAGAAGAAACTGTGTAAACTATCGCTTTAAGTGTGGACAATTTCCGTGAAGAAGAAGCAGCCGTAGCCGAGAATAAATACTGCCAGTATCAAAAGAACGTATATACTTGTCAGTATCAAAAGAACGTGCATTGTTTAATAAACGACGATTTTCTAATTACAACAGTTCTATTTACAATATAGATACTAAAGACTTTTATTTGTATGCAAAAGCAAAAAAGCGTGCAGTGGAAATCAGTACTTGTGTTTATGAAGCTCTTCAAGATTTTGATTCTGATGGTGTTGAGTCTGTTTCGTTTTTCTCAGACGGGTGCACCGGGCAGAACAATAATTCTATTACTCCAACTATGTCGCTATATACCGTGGTCCAGCTGTCCCCAATAATACGTCTAGCTAGGAAAAAGCAACCGTACATGGTTTATCCCTTGGAGCATAGCATTTTTCTAATTTTAAAACTGTCTTAAGAACCACAAAATTACAGATGTTAAAATTTCTGACTCCGAGCAGTGTATTAAATGGACAAAAATAATGGAAATAAAAGTAATGAAATGCAAACCTAAAGAAATACTCTTTAAAACGAGTCATCTTCAAACTCAATATGAAACATTGTCATTTAAACGTAAAAGTATTTAGTTAAAAGGGCTGAAACTTAAGTCTCTTAACTTATAAAATCCACCTGTGAAGGTGATCAACCTGTTATTACATTAAAAGAGTTTCAGCAGTTTTACCTCAACCTCCCACACGATTAACTATTTGGTTAAAAAAGTGTTTTTAGAATACTTTATATAATTCATTTTTATTTTTGGAAAGTATGTAACTATTTTACTAGATAAAAAGTTCAAAAGTAGGATATGTTTTATATTTATATAAGTAGTTATCTACTTGCTTTATTTTTAGAGGCCGTCTTTTCTGAAAGGCCAAAGAATATTTTAATTTTCGTCATCTATTTAAAAATACAAACATATGTATTGTATTAAGCTTTTATTATGTTACCTCTTAATATTATGATTTTGTTAATGTTTTGTAACATTATTTATATTAATTTCTTACACTGATATATTTTAACTTTGATAATAAAAAAAAATACTTATTTACCTGATATATGAATTTTTATTTCTTATTAAGGCGTTAAGACCTTATGGTGGCGTTAAATCATTTCTTCAACAGCTCTATAAAATTTACAAATTTCACGAAGTGACGTAACTTACTATTTTTCTAAATTTCAAGCAAAAAAAAACTTAATTTTGTGCTTTGTTAACGGTAATTGCAAGTATGATTACTTATACTTTGACGACTTAAAAACGGAAAACGCCAAATACAGTTTTTTTTTCAAAGCCCTCAAATAATTTATTAATATTAATTCTGTTTTCCTGACAAATGAGGAAACATGAGTTACGTCATTTCCTGATATAAGCGACGAACTTTTAGCGAATTCTCCATTGTGGCGAATGCGCCAATGCGAGACACATTTTTTACATCCTGGTTTTTTATGATCTTGTACAGGAAGTTACAGTTTAACCTGACGTTTTGAAGTGGCTGAAAATCTCGTTCAAAGATTCAGTTACATACATACAGGTGAGGATAATATAACCGCGTTAAAAACGGACCTTTTTTGCGGATTTTTCGATAGATTTTCAAATATAATCCTTTAAAAATAATTATTATTGGCTAGACACTTTTTTATTTTATTATCACATAAACTTTATTGTGAATATAGAATCATTTTTGACCCACCATATTCAATTTTTAGCCCTTGATTGCATCCAAAATGGCATTTTTTGCATGCATGAAAAACAATAATTTTATTAACTCTTATTTTTTCCCTTATATATATATATATATATATATATATATATATATATATATATATATATATATATATATATATATATATATATATATATATATATAAAATGTATTGATTTGTTTCTTCAGGACTTAGAGAGTCATGGTACAAGGGAGGCGATGGAGAGTAAAAAGAGAGGAGAGGGGGGCGGTAAAAAAAATTTAAATTTATGAGGCAAATTCTTAGATGCAATTTTTATGGTCTTATTTACGTTTTAAGTGAAAAAAACACAAAAAAAACGGAAAGGTTTATTTAAATTTCGCACCATATTAAGGTCAGGCATTTTGAATTTTTCAATTTTAATGTCAGACTCATATAATCAGCGATCACAAAAACACGAGTATACATTTTTCCGAGATATTTTTAAAATTATATCTTCCTTGGTGATAGTTTTTCAAATATAATCCTTTAAAATTAATTAATATTAATAATAACTAGAATTTTTTTATTTTATTAGCACATAAACCTTATTGCGCATAAACTAAAAATTGCATCCAGATGCAATTTTGATTGCATGCAAAAGTGATAAAATGCACTTTTTTACATAAAAGTGCATTTAAATATGTCTTTTCCAGCCAAAACTGTTCGTACGCACTTTGATTTTATTGTAAGTTACACCTAAATCTATCATTGTATCCAATAAAATCTGCTGGAGAAAAAACTTCTGGAAAATCGACCTCAAATCATTATTCTCTGACGGCCTATAAATATCAGCAGATCAACACAGATTCATACCCAAAAGTTTTACTATAACAAACCTCGCTTGTGTTACTAAATTTTTATCTGACAACCTGAATTGAACGGACCAGGTTGATGTAATATATAGAGGTATTCAAAAAGCATTGGATCAAATATATCACTATATGTTATTGAATCATGAATTTTACTTGCAGGCTAAGTAATTACAAGTATTAATAAATATCCTTTACGTTGCATGGAATTCAGAGATCTTCGTTTAATATTTGATTCTAAACTTAACTGTTATAGTCATATCAACGAAATTACGAAATCTGATTTTATGTTACTTGACTCCATTGTCAGGAATTAGAGCGGTCTTTCAGGAATTGAAAGTAACTTTTATATTTTACCTATATAGGGACCAAAATACCTACGTAAAAAATTATATCCAAAATGAATTCAATGTCGCAAAATTGACTTTTTATTTACAGCCATAAACCCTATCCAATAAGCCAGAGAAATAAAATCTCCCTATTTTCAGGTACCTAGGTATATAAAGCCTGTTATATCGACCTAATGACTCAAATATAGCGAATAACTAGCCGCTACCAGCTACTTCATCCGCGCGAATTTGACGCGCGTTCCGAGCCCTCGCGACAGGCATCCTTTGTGATATTAATTCGTGGGAGGGGGAAGCGGTGGGAGGCGCCCCTCGCTGCGGCGACGTGCGCGTGGGGCGCCTGCGATGCTGGACACACTACTTTAGTTTATTTTATTATTACTGGAAGATCGAACGGGAGATTTGTGTTAATAATTAATTATTTGAATATTTGAATCGCATTTTGTTCATAATTTCATGGATTTTAATTTTTTGGTGCGGAACCCTAATTCTTTTTCTAAAATAAAAGTAGCCTAAGTTACTCCTTCTAACATCAGCTATCTGCCAAGTCCCGTCAAAATCGGTCCAGCCGTTTCGGAAATAAGCCGGAACAGAAAGACACAAATTTTAAAAATTGCTTTTTTGTTATAAGTAACGTGTATATTTTCATATGCATTTAGTAACAACATTGACATAACAAAACAGAGCCTTCTATTTTATTTATGTATAGATAATTGTTAACTTTTGTATAGGTAAAAACTTCAAAATATTACATTTACGTACCCAGTCCCTATGATATCTCCACTCGCATTCACTACTGTTATTATACTGCTATACCCGAATCTCGTCATAATGCAGAACTTACCTGAAACAAAACAAACATAATAATAATAATAATCATAATCTAATGAATTTACATTGTATCTGTTTGACGCATTTCGCCTTGTTAAAAACAATGCAATGCTTTCTATTTAAAATATTTGTTATGTCTATTGGAGTTATCAGTATAGGAATAACATTTTACAAATTAATGAATAGTCTCTTTAATAGCATGCACTTAGACCATACAGTATCACCAAGGTCCCTTATTTCAGTGATATGCAAGCGTATTGTACCACTTGTTTG
>CAXKVY010006276.1:0-20635 GCA_964058915.1 Tetropium fuscum | reverse complement strand
GATTTTACCACCAAGCCACCCGTAATAAATAGGATGGTTTGAACAAAATTACTCAAGTAAAAAGGAGGAATGTACAATTGTACAAGGGGCCTAATGAGGCCTAAGTGCTGTAGTAGAAGTAAAACCACTACACTCCGACTCATATACATACATATATGCATTATTACTATTTCCAGTAATTCTTGGGTATTCCGTGGTTTTACATTTCATTTTTGAATACTTCTTACGAGTAATTCCCATACGTCTTCCACAGCCATCTAAGGTTAAATTTTGCTCAAAAAAATAAACTATATTTTATCATTTATACAATAATCTACTATGCGCAGTTATTTCCGTAAAATACTCAAACCTAACATAATACCTACTACCTTAAAATAATCTCTTGAAATATCTCATATGCGTTTTTTGTAATACCAAACGCGAACAATGCTTTATCGTAGGTCGATGACACAATCCACCATATAAATAGCTACTAGTATTTAGATAGATTACAAAGAGTGAAAAAAGTAGCCGGCTGACCGGCCTTGCCATAGAAGGAGTATATCCTTGTAGCAGATAATTTTTAGCAACACCCAGCTCAATCAATATCAAAATGTAAATTAGAGCTCACAATCAATATAAATACCATGTCCGATTGTACCCAACGGTACCATTTGATAAACTTTATCGAATAACTAACTACATACCACAATGTTCAAATTGGTAAGTGACTTGATAGAAAAATGGGCTATAATAATAAACACATCATTTATTCGATTCAGTTTTAGTATATTCTAGATTGTTAATTATTATGTAATTTAAAAAATAATAAACAAAAGGTCTTAATGTCTAAAATAATATAAAGTCCGCAACACAAGAGTCGAACAACGGAAAAATGCGGGATAAAAATTTGATGTGACTTCAAAAAATTCCGAAATTTCCATTATGCTCTGAGCTCTACAGAAGCCTCTGTTGCATATTTTATCATATTTCCCCCCATACGTCATGGTTCAACTCTCATATGGCAGACTACTATATGTATGTATATATATTTATATATATATATATATATATATATATATATATATATATATATATATATATATATATATATATATATATATATATATATATATATATATATATATATATATATATATATATATATATATATATATATATATATATACATATATATATATATATATATATATATATATATATATATATATATATATATATATATATATATATATATATATATATATATATATATATATATATATATATATATATATATATATATATATATATATATATATATATATATATATATATATATATATATATATATATATATATATATATATATATATATATATATATATATATATATATATATATATATATATATATATATATATATATATATGTATATATATATATATATATATATATATATATATATATATATATATATATATATATATATATATATATATATATATATATATATATATATATATATATATATATATATATATATATATATATATATATATATATATATATATATATATATATATATATATATATATATATATATATATATATATAAATATATATATATACATATATATATATATATATATATTTATATATATATATATATATATATATATATATATATATATATATATATATATATATATATATGTATATGTTTAACTAAAATAATTATTTGACTAGGCAAAAAGTTCATATATTAATGTTATTATTTATATTATTTTCTTTTCAGTTAGCCCTTGTCTTCGCCGCTATCATGGCCTTCGCTGCAGCTGAGCCCAAACCAGGCGTTATCGGATCTGTTGCGTACTCTGCCCCAGTTGCCCCCTTCGGCTACGCTTCCCCATTTGCTGCTCCATTGGCGTACTCCGCCTATGCTCCCCCGGTAGTGAGATACGCAGGCGCTCCCCTCTACCTTTAAATAGTAAATTATTATAATTTGTGACGAAAAAGTGAAAATGTTTGTAAAGTGGCAGCAGCTAAATATATGTACTTAAGTAATTTTTGCAAAAATTAATTCATATCTAGTTAGTCCATTAGAAAACTGGAAAAGAAACCATCTATCTAAATCCCGAAATGTTAATACATAGGTATACAAGAAATTACATGCATATTTTATGCATGTAATGTGGACAATTTAGCTATTGTCAGCATATTAGTTAGCGTTAAAATATTGCTAAATCATTTCATGAATATTTTGGCGTACACAGATTGTTAAGTACAATAATTTAGGATACGGCGACCAACGTGCGGCCCTTCGGGTCGCACGTTTTAATTTAGGACATGGGTAATTCTGTTAATCTTGGCTCTATACTGTGGACCTACAGGACTCAGGTTTTTTGAAGATTTGCCCGTAGAAAATCTGGTTTATATTTTTCTGTATATTTATATATTATCATTCTGCTTCTAACCAATAATTTTCAAGATATCACAGGTTTCTCCCCAGTTTTATTTTGCTTCTCTATTTCTTTTCTCCAATATTTCACAACCTTATAGCAAAATAAAACTCATTCTTATATAATTGTTGTATAAACCCCTATTTCAATAGCCACCCTTTTTTTTAGAGATTAGATTCTAACCCTAACAAACTTCATAAACTTAAAAATCATTAACTGGCTTCATGTGAAAAATCGTTTTTATTTGAATGTGTAACAAATTGACGTTTCTCGGTTAGAAAATCAAAAACAATAGCGAAAGGTAGAATTTTTCTATCTACTTCAAGTAAGCGGCCTGAAAAGACTTTTTCGGCCTAGGCCGAAAATTGACAGACAAAAGGATTCATCGTTTTTGTTACCTACTTTTTAAAATGCTGGCCATAGAACATCTTTTCTTTTAATTGTTTTTATTGGAAGAGGGTCCCATTTTAAATTTATAGACATTGGACCTTGGATTCTGATGATATACCGGGGAACTCACCAGATATACCAGAAAAACTGGCGAATGCGACGGTCACAACCCTAATTTATAGATATTATATATAAGCATTAGACATTCATGATTTTAATAAAATCTATCCTAAAAAATGCACCAAAAAGGTGGAAAATAATTACGTTATTCTACTATTATTACTACTTAGAATAAAATGAATTTGTTAGGCCTATCAATTTACTAGAATACAATCAATATATCATACAATTACGTTTGTAAACCTTGGCTGACACCGACTCCAAAAATAATAATAATTGTATAATAAATTGACTGGCCTAACAACTTAGAATACAAATTCTAAGTAGTAATAGTAGTAGAATAACGTAATTGGTTTTACTTTTTAGTGCATTTTTTTAGAATAGATTATATTTTAGCCGGTATATGTAACAAAATGGTAAAGTGCAGGTCATAATTCTGTTCGGAAAGGGAATAGCAACCCAAGAAGTCCTTTGTTTATTATTTAGAGAATTCTAAGAAGGTCCACATTAAATTAGGAATTCATCTTGTATAGTGTGTTTTCTTTAAGTACGGTCTTAGCAAAATTTCATAGCTTCGTAAATGCATAACTTCGTAATCGTAAACAGATGTGTAACTACCAAAAAGTAAAATATCTCAAATCAATTGTAAAATTAACAGGGTCTATCCATAAAAGCGTCACGAAAAGATTCGACCATAAATAATAGTTGTCCGTTAGAAGCGTCACTTAATTTATGGTTCCGGGTATGGGAAAAATGACCAAACAGCTAACTAATTGATGCAGAAAGAGTAATCTCATGTAAAATGTTTAGTTTCTATTTTGCAACCAGATGTCGTTAGAGTACGGGAATAGTTTCCTGAGATCATGTAAGGGGTAAAGTAGGTCCCGTAGGATTGGTGTAGATTTCACCCCCAGTAAGTGGTATTACTTAAAGGGGATGAAAGATCGACTTTGGTCCCGCCCAGCAAGGACTGGAGCAACAATCTTAGCCAAAATTATGCAGTTTCCGGCAGGTTCTCAGATAGTAAATTCGGGTTTAAAGTCAAATAGTTTAATAAGCGGAAAGGCACTCAAAATTGTTCTATTAGAGTCAGGTCTACTTAACCCTAGCGATTAGCTTTGTTTTCATATGAATAGGGTTCATTATTTGCGCGACGCATCTAGTTGTGTCCAAATTTATAGTTTGTTTAGTGTAAATGTTTTATTGTCAGCGTAATTTATTCTGTTAAATATTAAATATATATCTTGGTTTGAAGTTATTTGAATTAATCTCTTGACCAACGAAATTCAATATTATCCGACAAAGTTAGTTCGTGAATCTTAGTGATGATGTGAGGTTTTAGCCATACAGGATTAACACCGACATCATGAGAGCATATGAGGTAAGCTAAATCTCCATGTTTCAATATTAAGATTTCCCCTTCTAACTTTAAAGCATACGCGACGAACCCAGGACTATGAGATCATGTGTGTATATATTTATGTATGTATACATATTTTTGCAAACCCCGCCGCTCCCTTTCATTTTAACATCGGTCAATCTGGTAAAAATCCCAGTGGTTATATATTGTTTTTTTGTTAAAAATACTTTTTTGTACCTACTTGAGTTTAACATGACCATAAATAATAAACGTTCTCAAAATGTCGGTATTTTTTCCTGTTACACGACGTGATTCCTGGCAATTTTTATTATATATTTTTACTTTTTACACATATCCCTAAGTTTGCCGTCGATTAACGTAAACACCCTTAATAATCTGCAAACGACCTATAGGACATATTTGATAGGAAATTTAATTCTCAATATTTTTCAATACCTCTATTTTTGTCGTAGAACATCAATCACATTTCCAAAATATTATTGAATAACCAGCATTGTGTCATTATAAGGGTAAAAAAGAGATGAAGTTCACCAGTTAGGTTATACGGCTTCTTTATAAGGCATTTAATACTGATATTGATTAAAATTAAGGTGTCCAACAATGTATACTGTATTTATAATATTCTATAAAAAGATTCAACAAAAGTTTCTCGAACCTGGTACATTGTTTATGTGGGCGTTAATCTTTCACATCATACGCCAAAAATTAATATGTACACAGCTTTTATGACGATGTTAAGTTATTAATCTGAACAGGATATAATGTTACAGGATATGAGTCTGATGAAGATTATACCAGCACCGTATCCTCCTTAGTATTATATAATTTTGTTAAAAATATTTTTGTACTTTGTCTTTAAAATATTTCTATATATTAAAAAAATAATATTTATCATGATAAGAATATATATTTGAGTCATGTAGCAAGTTCTATATACATTAACGCAACTTAAACAGTGGTCGAATACTACTAAATATTCTACGTTTTGTTTATATTACTCCTGAAAAAACTGATAAATAATTATACTTCCTATACGAACTTTTTATAGCAATCACATGTCAGATAAACCTAACATTAAACAAGTTATCGTGCAGAAATGATTGAAAATATTAACTGAGATAGTCGTGGGGCTTGGTCTTTTCGTTTCTATTTTTTTAAATGATATAAATATCAACACGTTATCCTTTAGATTACAGTAATGTATACCTACCCACTATAATATCAGAACGAGCCTATTTTTTTAAAAGGACATGAAAGCATGCCGATACCGATAAAGGGTAAAAAATGTAATAGTAGTTTAATAAAATTAGTGAAAAAACGATAGGTTTACACGAGTTATAATATTTTATTTACCATGATATGATGGACAATCTAAAATCAAAATTTTTAATATAATATGCTAATAGTAATACAAAATATACATAAATATATATATATATATATATATATATATATATATATATATATATATATATATATATATATATATATATATATATATATATATATATATATATATGTTAGGCCTTCTCTTGACGTATCTACTATTTGAATATAGTATAGGGAAGTTTTGTGGAACTATTTTATAGTTTTTTAAATATTCAATGATAATGTAAGGCATATTTTAATATGAGACAGTACATGGTACTACAAAGCTTTGTTTTGCCAAAAACGTTTAATGGAGCAGTAGTATATATCAGTTAGGTAACTCTTAGCAGGCAGATCCCTGTAATACTCCTCTGTGTGTAAGTGAAACTAATAAATAACATTTAATAATTTATTTACACTATCATTTTTACAAAAGTCCGGAAAAGCAACAGTCTTTAGATGAATTAACTTAGTAGTAGGTGAATGGTGCGGCGTACCCAGCGGCGGCGTAAGTCAGAGGACTAGAGTAAGCCAAAGGAGCGGCGTATCCAGCAGAGTAGGCTAAGGGAGCGGCGTATCCTGCAGAGTAAGCTACTGGGGCAGTAGCTACAAAAGGAGAGGCTATGACGCCCGGTTTGGGGGCAGCTACCGCGATGGCCAAGATGGCGGCGAAAACAACAACGAACTGAAAATAATAAAATTATTAAATTATTTGTACATGGTTTGAATTTTATTTAAATTAATGACAAATAGTATAATATACTAATTTATCAATATATTTACGTTGATGCTTATCTGATAGACTGCAGAATAGTATTGTATAGTATTATTGTAAATAGACACTGCAAATATGATTTAAGAAAGACATAGAGAAGAATACATACCAGCTTGAACATTTTGTAGATATTATTATTTGATTCGGTTTGGATCAAATGATATAGTTTCTGCTTTGCAAGCCGACTTTATACTAATTTTCGTTAACTCCTTGCAGGGGTTTGTAGCAGCTGAACTGGTTAAAATTGTTCGTATGTAAAGCAGCAAGGACGCAGAAAGATTTTTTTGACCGTGACCCTGCCAATGGTGTACATATCAAGTAGGTTGACAAACCCAGATTTGCAATGAAGCGGTTTGTTAGACTCCCAAGTTGATTGCAATGAGTGTGGCCAAATGTCAATTTAAGAGACATATGGATAAAGTATAATAGGGAAGTACCTACAGAAAGAAAAGAAAACTTCCTAGACATGAAGTGGAGACCACCTAAAATTGTTGCCGAAATGAATGCACATTGCAGCAATGGATGTATGCAAAATGTTTTTAAAATGAATATTAATATTGAGATTATATTATGTAAGAAAATTAATTAGTATACTGTTATACAAATATTTTATAAATATGTTTGCGATTAACTTACTTGAGGTAAAGTAACTAAAAAAATTGATTATTTTATAAAAGTTTCATACAAGTGTTGCAGTAAGAATTATATTTATTACTCTTATACCACTCATACTATTCTTGTTTTTACTTTATTGTTGTTAAAATAGTTCTATTAAAGTAGCCAAAGAAATAGTTATCTAGTATCTCGCGTTTTTAGAAGGAGCTACATAATGATTTTATATTTTCTTATGTAAGATTTAGAAACATCTAAATAACATTATAAAATAAAATTGCATCTACTCTTGAATCTCAAATCATGTTTTGAAGTATCATTTTTATGCTGATGACAAATATATTTATAATTTAATAAACAGGATTTGCAGCAATCAATTATCAGTCTTAAGACAGATTTAGAAAATATATCAAAATTATCCATCGACCATAATTCGATAATTAATCCACTAGGGATATTACTACAATTACTATAATTACTACAATTGCCATTAAATATAATATATTTCAACTGACATAAATATTATTTAGATGACAGTTTAAAAATTACTTATTACAGAGACAGTCAGTCTAAATAATGTGCTCATTTATTGTTTATGTTATATATATATATATATATATATATATATATATATATATATATATATATATATATATATATATATATATATATATATATATATATATATATATATATATATATTAGCTTTGAAATTCTTTGCTATTCATATTTATTTTGTGAAAAGTAATCTTGGGTTTGTAGCATTTCATTACATAGAAATAAGCAACTAGACGAATAAGAAAGAAAACACACTTACCAGTACTATATCTGGACACACATACGGAAATGAATCACTATGCATATGAAAACGAACCACTTAGAAGTTGTACAAGTTCTTTCACCTTTCTTGAGGATCTTCAGAGCAGTATACGATTTATTTCATTGATCATTCATACTTGAATTTAAATTACCAATACACCAACATTTGCAGTGACATTTTATGACATTAGTTTTTGACGGAACTCATTCTTAGAATACACAAACCTAGTCTGCTATTTATATTTGTTCTATTTGAACATATTATATATAAAAGCATTAGGCATACAGTTATCCAGAAGATGTTAAACTTTAAAATGCATAAGATCCTCAAGAAAGGTGAAAGAACTTGTACAACTTCTAAGTGGTTCGTTTTCATATGCATAGTGATTCATTTCCGTATGTGTGTCCAGATATAGTACTGGTAAGTGTGTTTTCTTTCTTATTCGTCTAGTTGCTTATTTCTATGTAATGAAATGCTACAAACCCAAGATTACTTTTCACAAAATAAATATGAATAGCAAAGAATTTCAAAGCTAATAAATATATCCAGGGTGAAAATTGGATTTTTTTCGAGAATTTTCGAAGAAACAATTAATACATACAACCAACAAATGATTTTAGTTTTGACTAAGCAAGCAATTTCTGTATCACTCCCTCTTTGAATGCTTCAGAACTCTATTGTATATATAATTCAATATTTTCCCGCATATAGTTGGAAAAAGTAGTTGTTTTTCAATAGGTTCAACAAGATTTTATGCATTTTAAAGTTTAACATCTTCTGGATAACTGTATGCCTAATGCTTTTATATATAATATGTTCAAATAGAACAAATATAAATAGTAGACTAGGTTTGTGTATTCTAAGAATGAGTTCCGTCAAAAACTAATGTCATAAAACGTCACTGCAAGTGTTGGTGTATTGGTAATTTAAATTCAAGTATGAATGATCAATGAAATAAATCGTATATTGCTCTGAAGATCCTCAAGAAAGGTGAAAGAACTTGTACAACTTCTAAGTGGTTCGTTTTCATATGCATAGTGATTCATTTCCGTATGTGTGTCCAGATATAGTACTGGTAAGTGTGTTTTCTTTCTTATTCGTCTAGTTGCTTATATATATATATATATATATAATATATATATATATATATATATATATATATATATATATATATATATATATATATATATATATATATATATATATATATAATGATAATTAAAGTAATAATATCTCCACCCCTAATTGTAACCGACATGGTTAGCCTAGAAGTCAAAGACTTTTGCGGGAGAGGGGGCGGCATATTGTTATTTGGCGAGCCGCATGTGCGACCAGGAACGACTTAGGTTGTTAAATTCTAACCACCATTCACTTCAGGAATGAGGGCAACCTGGAAAACCTCATTAGTTAGATCATCGGGATAAATTACTGAAAATTTATTTCGCACCAACGCGCGGTATCGAACACTTATATGTCCTGGAATATATGTTTATGGGCGCCAGTTCATGAATTAAATGACCAAAGTTGATATTATATTTTATAGCTTAGTCAATCACTATGTATAATTAGAGTAATAATATATTTGTCTCAGAGAGAGTTGAAAACAGATTTGTGTTTCTTGACTTATTTTTAATTTAAAATTGTTTATAAAAATATTATTAATTCATGTAACATTATTATGCTCTAGAAATTATTGTTGATGAAAGATTTCTAATTACTGCTTTGTAAGATTGAATATATCACATTAAAATCATGTTATTTAGCTTATAATTTTCTAAATCTACTACACCAAAATTTGGTTTTTTTTAAAATGTGTACCAAAATAAATATACTTAATTCAAGGAATTTGTCAGATCAGATCAGATCTTTACTTCGGTAAAAAAAATGAACGTTCTCTTTGGCGTTTACTACTCAAATTCTGAACAATGCCTGTAGGTTTATGTATAATTTACTTTTGGTGAATAAAGTTAATTTAATTTGATTTGATTTGAATATTCTCTGCATTGTTATATTGTGCATCCTTACATCATTCATAATTTTTTTTTAAGTATACGGCTAAGGTAATGTGCATAATGAAAACAAATGAAAATGGAAATTTAATATCTGCAACTATAATACTTGGTTTAAGAACAACCTCGATATTTTATCAAATTAAGTCCTATTATACGCATAGGATGCTCTGCACCAAGTGAAAACCATATTTTGTGACAAATATGAGCAGGCCAGAACATCCTTATCAAATTCAAAAATTAAAAGTATTTTAGACATATATATATTGACTTTGATTTTATCGTAGGTATGTCGGGTATACCAAGTATTTCTAAAACTTATTTTTCCTGAATGGTATTACATTAACTTATCCAAAAATTTGAAAATTGGGTCAAAAAATACAGATTTTAGTCACGCGCTTTATTTAAATATGCCAATAAACAAACAAGTTGCGTAAATCAAAGAGGTGTTTGAAATATTTAACAGACAAATCAATTTGGTTGTGATTTATCACTTCAAGAAAGTGCATCTATGAATACAGATAACATTTTCAGTTGCATACCAAACCTTTGTCGCGGTTAGTTATAAATAAATTCGGTTCTCTTCGGGGAATTCAGTCTAGACTACCCTGGGAATATATTAACAGTGAATATTGATGCAATAGATTAACAGATTTAATTTATTGGCGAAGACGAACTTCATTTTAAGATTTTGTAAGAATCTCAAACTACGAGAGGGGTATTATATTGAAACACCATTCCCCTTAGACGAGGAAATGATAGCAGTTTATTTTCTCCGATTTCACCCAGCATGCCATTTGGAGGAGTAAACGTGCACCTTACGACAACAAAGAAAAGCGGGCATTAGACCACTGAACGCTTTCCGGTCATGTTGAAAATTGCATATTCACCTTTTTTACACTTTCAAGAAACTTTTGTGTTTTTCTTTGATATTCTAATGATTGCCCCAAAATTATATGGGTTCATTCTTTTCATGTACATGCAGCTGAAAATGCGGCAAATTTATTTTTTAATTGCAAGTTCACCTGAACTTTAGTGCCCTTTGGAACCCTGTCAATCGCATGACTATGATGTATGTATGTATATGGGTCGGAGTGTAGTGGAGGTAGTGTTACACTCCCATTCCACCACAGCACTTAGGCCTCATTAGGCCCTTTGGGCATTCCTCCTTTTTACTTGAGTACTTTTCTTCAAATCATCCTATTTATTACGGGTGGCCTGGTGGCAAAGTCTCTACAATTTGTATGTATGATAGTGTGGTTCTGAGTTACCGAGATTAATTACTCTGGTCCTCATTACCATTTATCTGGAACCACGCGTCCGCGGCTGATGTGTTGAGTGTTCCCAGGTCTCGGGCAGACGCCACAGTCCGGGCCCAAGCCTGCCTAGGTCACCCATCCAAGTGCCACCAACGCCCGCCCAGCATAACTTTGAAGATCTTACCGGTCAAGTCTAGGCGGCTAGGCGGTCCCATTCAGTCACCTTAGTCGCCTCTTACGACAGGTAAGAGGTACCCTGGGGCCTATTCTAAAATTGTGGCCCCGAACCCAGAGGGGGATGACTATTATCATAAGGCTTTAAATTTATTTTAGCTTTCTTTTGATAAAACGGCATGCATTTTAATATCAGAGAAAACAGAACAAAACAAACCAAAAAAATTTACCCCTTTCCGGTAATTTTTTTTCTTTTGTCAAGCGGACTAGTACCCGCTTTTCTTTGTTGTCATAAGGCACATTTTGATTCCTCCAAAGGCTGCACGCTGAAATCGGAGAAAATCAACCATCTCCCGGTCTATCTTGACATGTATTAAAATAGTATTCTTTTATATAATGACTAAATAATTACCCTAATGATTAATATCCCCTGACTAATATCTTAGAGGCTAGCGGCGCCACCTAGTGGAAGCTGAACCCCTATTAATCTGAAATATTTAAAAACCTCGTGTAAAAAATGTAAATCCTGTAATACTTATTTTTTAACCTTATGTTTTCATGTTACTTAATACTTTATTTAACACGTTGACCAATTCGTCACTCTATTGATTTTCTCAACCTGTGCATTAGCGGACTTTTTGACCATCATATTCGTGTTGATCCACTCCCGAAACTCCCTACTAAGAGAATTGGGATTATTTAGATAAATATTTATGAAATTAAAAAAATCATTCAAACAGTATGCACCCAAAAAAATGCTTATTCGACGGAAAAATGCTGAAAAGCGTTTTCCCTAAAAATAACGATTTACATTTTTATCCCATATCTCCCTGGATCGAAGTAAAAAACTGCATCTCAATCCATCCGTTCGGAAAATTTCCTAGGTTTTGAGTTTTTTGTATTCATTTGCCTCACCTAATTGACAATATAACAGAAATATATAAATTATAAAAACTTGAATCATCTGTACTATCGCAGAGGTTATCCACGCGTATGAACCTTAATAAATCCTATGGTTGTTTACTTCAAACCCGATTTACGAGTAATTGAAAACTGATACAACTTCATATAAGCGCTTACGGGGTTTCACGGATATTCGTCTTAGTTGTTTTCTCCGCAAGCTCGTAAATTAATCAGACCAAAGGTAGTATACAGGGTATCTAGCTGGTATTTTTTACATAGGTAAATTGTAATAATTATATCAATCAAGTTACTAGTTGTTCCTTATCATATTATCATAGCTAATTTGACGTCAATGTATATGTAAACTCATTCTCAGGGCCGTCGAGAGCCTGGTTGGGCTCGGGGCAGTAGAGTTTCTGCGCCCCCTCGCTCTTTAGAACCCATAAGCTAAACAACCCTTAATATTTTTCTTATACTTTGCAAAAAACACATAATAAAATTTTTTTAAAATACACAAGATTAAGAATTTATTCTTTGGCATTCTTTTGTAAAATAAATCACAATAATTGTCTCTCGGTCTATTGTCTGTCTGTCTGTCTGTCTGTCTATCTGTCTATCTGTCTGTCTCTCTGTTTGCCTGTCTGTCTGGCTCCCTGCCTGCCGGTCTGTCTCTCTGTCTGTATGTATGTCTGTCTGTCTGTCTGCCTGTCTGTCTCTCTGTCTGTCTGTCTATCTGTCTGTCTGTCTGTCTGCTTGTATGTCTTCCTCTCTGTCTTGTCTTTTTGTCAAAAAAAATTATCTAAACTTCAAGAGGACATATAATAAAAAAAATCAGTCAGTAGTCAGAAAGATCAGACTTTTGTGCATAGCTTGAAATACTCTGATACAAAAAAAACGACCATGTTTTCTGAAATCATCTCTGGTCCATTGGCTTTTCTCCCCGGCACTTTTTCGAAAATTAGCTTTCTTCGCGGAAATTTGTATGCAATATCAATTTCTTTTATTTTCAAGGTCATCTACATGTTAGCAAGTTTTTACTTAGCAATAAATACTATGCACAGAAGTTGTTAAAAGTTAAAAGTTGGCTTAATTAGTTTTTTAGATATGACAGTAGAGCAGATGTAGAAAAAACATAATTTAAGAAAATTTATTTCACGATTTATGAAAATAGAAACATCTGTTTTCAAAATATCATTTATATGATTTTTAATTGCGCTCTAAGTGTCTTGAGTGTTTAAAAAAAACAAGTGGTTCTCTACTTTTAGTACACAATATATTTATAGTCAAAAAGAAGTGTATATTTTGAATTTTTACATCATACAAAATTAAAATAGGTCGTTAAAAAACGGAAATTAATTCATTAGAAAAAAATGTTTTAGGTTGACACTAAATAAAATTATATAGATATTCCTCTGTAGACTTTTATAATGTGACTTGGTAATCGATTTTCTATTAATGATTTATTAAATTACTACCATCCCATATAGCCAAAATCATCCTATATGCATCCCATATTCACAAAATTATATTCCCCAGGGATGTAATGCTTCCTCATTAACCTGTGCTCGCAGAAGCTCACCATACACGGTGATCGAGCAAATAGCAGTGTCACGGTTAAACTATTTGGACGTCCTTGCTGCCTTACATACAAGATATTTTAACCAGTTCAGTTGTTCCTGTCGTCAGACCCCTCCTATATATCAACTTCAGTATAAAACCAACTTGAAATTCAGAAAGTACATCATTTGATCCAAATCGAATCAAATACTATTACCCGCAAAATGTTCAAGCTTGTAAGTATCCTTGTTTAAGTATATGTATATATTTAGTTGTCTACTTTAGCAAATTATATAGAGAATCATCATTTTCATGACCATTTTACTTTTCAGTTCGTTGTCGTTTTCGCTGCCATCATGGCTGTCGCTTTAGCTGCCCCAAAACCCGGCATATTAGCAGCGCCTTTAGTAGCATCCGCCCCCGTAGCTTACTCTGCAGGATACGCCGCCCCCTTGGCATACTCAGCTGGATACGCCGCTCCTTTGGCTTACCCAAGTCCTCTAACCTACACCGCAGCAGGATACGCTGCTCCATTCACATACTACTAAATTAATGCATCTATAATGGCTGCTCGTTTTGGACGTTTGTAAAATTAATAGTGTAAATAAATTATGACACGTTATTTGTTGGTTTCATTTAATCAAAGAAGCGATATCCAATAAACTATAGCCTATTTGGAAATTAATGAGAGTATTAAAAGCTCATTAAAAATGTAAATCATCCATCAATATAGTTCGGGGGCTTATGACAACAAAGAGAAGCGGGTACTAGTCCGCTGGGTGATTTCCGGTCACATGAAAAATTGCATTTTCAACTGTTTTTTCAACTGTTCATTAATAAATGAACGTTATTTCCAGCAATGCATTAAGTATGTGAAAAAAGTATCAAATGAAAATATATCCTGGCAGGAGGCGAAGTTCAGTACAACGTACTGCTCTACCACTTAACCTCCGAGCCTACAAACATACTTGAAAAGTGTTCCTTAGCCTTTAATCTACCTAGCAAATCTATTTATACAGTTTACAATTTAAATAAGAGTTACACTATAACTAATCTAATATCTTATACCTCACACATTAATATCTATTTCTTTACATTTAAATTACTCTCATTTCTCTATGCAAATACACTATATTATTTAAATTTTATTTATTGATCATTTAAAAAAAAATTCGCATGTAACTTTTGAATTTATTTACCTTGTAATTCATGTTATATGTAACATTCATGTTATATATAACATATTGCAATTGTTATAAATTTATGAACAACAATACTTTCTTTAAGTTTACTTTCATCGCGATTTATTATATATTCAAGTCAAATACATCGATGGTTATTGTGCGCGATTATTGAAACCGCACCAGGGTCACGGTCAAAGTCTTTGGGCGGCATTGCTTCCTCGTAAGTACAAGATATTATAACGGGTTCAGTAGTTGTTTCCCGGCGTCAAGCCCCTCCTATTACAATAATGAAATCATATATATTATAAAACCGACTTGAAATTGAGAAACTGTATCATTTGATCCAAATCGAATCAGATATTATTAGCCTCTTAATGCTCAAGCTTGTAAGTATTTTGTTTCATGTAGGTAATTTTTATTTTTTTCATTTTCATATTATTTTTTTTCAATAGCATTTTAAAAGTTAGCGGATCAGTTACTGTGAAACTTTTGCCACCTACCTATTTTACTAGTTTCCATTTATGGCATGTATGACAATATTGCTTAGTAGTAGGTACCTAGCTATAATAATTTGTCTTTGCGTTTTTATATATTTAGTTAATTAAAAACATTATATAATCCAAAATTCCACATTTCCTACGCAGACTGCATATTTTTAATGTTTCTACTTTTCAGTTAATTGCCGTCTTCGCCGCCATCTGGCCTTCGCCGTTGCAGCCCCTAAGCCTGGCTTATTATCAGCTTCCGCCCCCTTGTCTTATTCTGGAGGTTTCGCCGCTCCCTTAGCATATTCAGCTGGATATGCAGCGCCTTTGGGTTACCCAAATCCTTTGGCCTATACCGCAGCTGGATATGTAACTCCATCCACCTACTACTAAATTATTGTTATAATCCTACTAAACTATTGTTACATATTGTTCACCTACTATAAGTTATTGTTATTATTGTTAAGACTCTTGCTTCATTGGACTTTTAAACAGAACACAATAGAACAGAACAGAACAGAACAGAACAGAACAAAACAGGACAGAACAGAACGTACGCGTATATACGTACGCGAAGTAGTGAGTGCCATAGTTTCTGAGTGGTTTTTATATTATATTAGCGTGTTTAGTGATCAATTAGGACTGTAATTAAAGATAACTTCACACATAAGAACATTATTGGTAGCGGATAGCGTAAGTTTTTTTAGCATGCAACTTAAACTCGTCCGACAACGGAATTTCCTGAAAATTTTGACATGACATTGCCAATGTTACAATGTACTAGGTACTCGATTATAATGTTTTTATTAAACGATCCTGAAAGATTCACCTGCAAGGTGCTAAATTTAATGACGTCATAAATTTTCTGTGTTAGGGGTGACCCACGCGTCAAATGACTGAATGAATATATTTATTTCAAAAAATGCGTTTATTTTTATATAAAAAAATACTTAAAACAAAAAAGATAGATTAAAAGAAATGACATTTAGGACAGATAAGTTATTTAATTTAGGTCACTATAATATTTTTCTTGCATCAAATTAATGAGTTTGAAGGGGGCCCAAAAAAAACGACCCACTACCGAGAATTTTCTTATGTACGAAGTTGTCCGACTGGACGTAAATAATATTTATATTTATTTTATTGCCTTTTACATTTGCTTGTAATAACGAAAAATTGAAAAAAAAAAATAGCAGATAGTCCCTAGCATGAGTACACATAGACAGATACACAGAGGTGAGATTAAATAGTGTGCTTGAGCCAATATTTTAAATTGCCCTGAATTTAGAGTTTCTAGGACTCGTCGAACTCGTGTTTTTGGTCATACCCTATTTTTTCTAAGCATGAAACCTAATTAAATGCTAATTATTCTATAATAATCATAATATTCTCATATCATACGAAAATATACTTGCTGAATGAATTCAGTTTGAATAAAAGTAATTTTAAAGTTTCCTGTCTAAGTAGGAAACATCGCAACTAGTCCATAATGGACTAGTTGCGATAATTATTTCTAAAATTCGCCGAATAATTCTTATTAACAGTTTTCTATAGATCTATTGACCGGAGAATGTATTTTATACTAATTTGACACTTTCTTCTCTGAATAGGAAACATTGCGATTATTCTATTATGATAGAAAAAGAAGAATCATTTCTCTACAGATATGATTTTATACAGTTTTGATGTAAAATGTACCAATTCAATGTTATTTGCAATTCTTTACTATTCTTCTATAAGAGCAATGTTAAAATTGGAAAAAACATGGCTGCTGAATCGCCTATGGCCACACTCTATCAAGCCACTGTAATGAAAAGCGACTGCGCACACCCTCTAACATTTGTGGTTAGATCTCAGGGCATGTATGTGACGAGTTTCTTTGGGGCACATATTTGTATTGTGGTATTCTGAACTTTTTCATAGAACATTATTCTGGTGTAAGCGCATCTAGTTAGCCGTTATGTCTCTGATCCTTTGTTCCTACTGTTTTCTATAATTTGCGCTATTTGAACAGATCTATGACAGGTCACGTGATTTAAAGGCCATGGTCTAGGTCTTGTGGTACGAAGCCATTTTATTTCCTTTCCCCTTTGGCTCGTGCAACGGGCAACGAGTAGTAACGCTACTTATAGTTCAAGTTTAAAAAGTGTTTTCTGATAGATAAACGTTGTTATTTCCATCATAGGGAGGGATTTAATAAGAAAATCACTGTGGTGTGTTGTTGCGGTTTGTTAACCCGCACACCTTGGATAGTATGTCGGATAAAACTGCTTGAACTAGGTAAGCGAGTTGTTTTGTTCGTTTCTACGAGACTATATTCTATTTCGTTTCTTTGGTGTTAACTAGATATTGTGTTACGTTGATTGAGGGACATATCATTGGGCAACCTTTCGAAGCCGCTTCCATCTACTCAGTAAGTGCTATAAGTAGATATATTCACATAAGCTTACATTTTTTTAACCTGTAAGAAACGCAAACTGACGCTTGCAGGACTTCGCACGTCGAGTGTAGGTAACTCCACCCTGTAACATTGTAACCTGGTAACTTGGTAACTTCATCTGTAACTCCACCTCAAACTGTCTTGGATTTGCTTCCACCAAGTTGAAATCTATCAACTATATACGTATATTTGCTGGAGAGACCCATCTTACTTGACGACTTGCTGCTACTTTACAGATAAGATTAGTTTAAGCGTACTTTAGGGGGGGGGCATACCCTCTTTTAATAATTCCTGATACTACTAATATGTACATATAGATAACGTATGAGCCCTTGACTACCGTTTAAACTCTCATTCTACTTAACTTTACCTAAATTAATTTTTATAGTGAACGAATAGGAAATAAACCTACAGGTAGGTTTATTTAAAAATCTAAGTTGAATACGTATTTACCTGTATACTTTCACTATTGACATGTTTATGTAGGTATAGTCCAATTTCTTGTTAATATTGGTTGTAGGAAGGTCATCGTGCACGTTGACGTCGACACAATAGTAAGTAGATGTATATGATGATCATTCTATAAATGATATGTTTCCGGATATAATACCATATCTTGGGATTTAGTTCTAAATTACCTGCCGTATAAATATTTGATTTATATGTGATCTTAGATGTAAGTAACCTCAAACAAATTTTAGATAACATTTTAATGGAATTTTCTGCCTGGAATTTTTAAATTAAACTTAGATATTAGCATATTGTGTTTCATTTTTCTGTCACCAAAAATTATAGAAAGTACCGAGAGTAGATTCGATATCCAGGATAATTGATGACTATCTGACTTGGTTGCGCACAGTCAGTGGCGTCAACGGATAATTAGTGACTTATTTTATTGAGCTGAGCTAGCTTATGCAAACATTTATTGCCCACTTTAATCGCTGTTGAATGTACTCTGGAGGGTAATAATGCCCCTCTTTAAAATACTCCAGGCAGATGACGTCTTGGAAAGTCAGCTTTGTGAGGTATCTCTGCAAGACTCTTGAATGAGATATATTTCCAAAGACAAATATACAAATTTAATTAATTTTATATGTAAAATGATTCAGCAGTTATTACAATTTTCTTTTAGGCTAGGCTTGTCATCCGCAATACGGTGCACCTACTGAGACCACAATATAATGGTCACGGTCAAAGTCTTTGCGCGTCCTTGCTGCTTTTCTCACAACAAATTTTAACCAGTTCATTTGTTCTTGACTTGAAACCCCTCCTATAATATCATATATAAAACCAACATGAAATTCAGAAACTGTATCATTTGATTAAAATCGAATCAAATAACTACTTGCAAAATGTTCAAGCTGGTAAGTATTCTTGTTTATAATATGTAATTTCCCAAATAATACGGTAATGTCTGTGCTGAAAATACGTTATTGTTTATTGTAAATATAAATATACGAATATTTATGTGAAAATTCAATAGATTACAAATCGGCAGTGTTTTGAACGTTGACAGCTTTATATAAAGTCAAATAAAGCTTAATAAAGATGGAATCATTATGAAGTGTTTATTTTTCCAAGCGATTAGCAAACTGCGTTAGTAGAACTATTTTTATGCGAATATGAAAAGGTCAGTTAATCGCTTGACGTCATTGACAATAATCTGTTTAAATAATATTAGCTGCTGTCAATCTTTTAAACCTACAGCAAGTATTAAGTAAGCACTATGACAATTCTCGTATTTCCATATAAAACTTTCACCTCCACAAAAGCATACATATACAAATTAAATAAGATGTTAGAACACCGAAATTCAAATTCAGATTCATATTAGATAAGAAAATTATATATTTTTTTAAATTGTGGTCAGATATTAGTTACTGTCATACAGGAAAGCAATTAATGGCGACGTGTCGAAGTTTTTAGAAAACAATTTTCTATGAAAATTCAAAATAAAAAATTGTTTGTTCGTAAATTTCTTGGATGAGACCCACAGGAGCGCGAAGGATTTTAATTATTCCACCAGACATTTAATGTTCAAATTCAGATTCTCCATATGATATAAAAATACGACTTTTATTATTATTGTGTTATTCTTTTCAGTTCATTGCCGTCTTCGCCGCCCTCTTGGCCGTAGCCATATCTGCTCCCAAACCAGGCATAGTAGCCTCACCTTTCATAGCTTCTGCCCCTGTAGCTTATTCTGCGGGTTTCGCCTCCCCCTTAGCCTACTCAGCTGCATACACCGCACCTTTGGCCTACTCAAGTCCTCTTACCTATACCGCAGCTGGTTACGCAGCACCGTTTGCCTACTACTAAATTTATTTGAAGACTTTTAAGATACGTAAAATGATGAGAGTGAATAAATTAATTATTTTTTATCTACTGGTTTTATTTAACTGTTATATTACACAGAAAAAAACATAAAAGCTACTGCTATTTTATACTGTTTCGGTTTATACAAAAATCATTAGGAGAACTAATAACTTTACAATTATGAGATTTCTATCTCTGTTCTTACCTTACTTTTCCAGCTGATGAATGTTGGGGGTTAGGCTCCTATGCGTCCTGCTGTTACCAAATATGCAAAGTGCAGTGTTACCACATTTAATATTCCTGAATTTACCAACAATTTTTTAATAGATAGCTTACAGTTAAAGCGATTGAAGTCCTTAAGTGAAATTGAGGTCCTTAATAGTCCTAAAAAATGTATACCT
>CAXKVY010006275.1:0-23452 GCA_964058915.1 Tetropium fuscum | reverse complement strand
CAAAAACCCCGACATACAAAATTTCAGACGGCTCGGAGCAACTAAGTTTTTGACTGCCGTCTAAGATCCGGCATCTTGAACTTTTTTATCGCCAGCAGTTGATCCTTGTCGGTCCCTATAACAGTTGTTCGAGCACCACCAAACTATCCCTAGCCTTTGCCGAGTTATAACTCTTTAAATTGGTATAGCGGCCATCTTTTTTTCCGCCATGAATTTGAATTTTTCACCTGGAGCCCTGTCATTTGATATTCATGTAATGGGGGTGCATAAAAAACCATGGTCACGCGGCCCGCCATATTGGATTTAGAATGACGTCACTTAGTTAACCATGCATTATAATCCAAACTAGACGTGCGTGGAATATTTCAGCACAATCGGTTGACGATAACTGCTTTCATATTCAGTTGCAAGATTTGACCTGAACAAACACGCTTACCAACATTGTAAGTTAAGTAAAAACGAAAATCCAGAAAAGAAATAATTAGCTTTTTAAATGCTAAAATATCTGCAAATTAGATATCACATATATTAAGGTGTGCTACAGAATTTGTAAAAAAAAGGAGATGGGAAAGCAAGTGGTATGTTCCTAAAATCCTAATTCCTAAGAGCAATAAAGTAAAGCACGCTATATAAAAGAAAATTTTTTTAAAATGGATCTGGTGTTATAAAAGAGGATCTCATGAGCAGCTACTACATAAAGCTATTAATTAAAACTTCGCTAAAAAAAGTTCAGAATAAATTCAGTATTTATAAAGATGGCACATATAAAGTAGTCTTTGAAAAATAGTACCTTCAAAGAGAAATAAGATTTTCTCGAGCATAGTAATAGGAACAGAATATTTACAGAATCGCAGAATATTTACGCCTTAATTATTAGCCGCACATAAAATTAATAAGATAGACAATGTTGGAAATTTGGTCCCTTTTATTTATGTGTATTACGTAATTTGACCTAGAATGCACAGACTGAGATAATTAGATAAAAACGGTTTCATTTACAAATACGTAAAAAACATATTTCAAAATTGAATTATAGGTTGCAAATTAAATTTTTCATTTACGGCCCTAAGCCACATCAAATAACCCCGAAATCAAATCTCCAGGAATTATTTCCAGGTGAAGCCTATTTTATAGACCTAACCATGGATCTGGAAAATAAGATCTTATTAACGTTATGACAATTGTTTTTCCATTTTGATACTGGGACAATACTTTGTAAGCGTTTCCTTTTGAATTTCCGGTATTTTAAGAACATTAATTTAAAGCACAAAGTGTCTGAATAAAATTGAGAAGTATACATAATAGTCTGTAATTCAAGATGTTCTTTGCTGGGGCAAAATACAAGCGAACAGTTAAGGTTCTCCCGAAAATAAAGGCAGATACAACTAGGGTAATGAAAAGTTTCATTATCCGTTTATAACTCCGGGAAGGGATGAAACAGTTTATCGCCTGGGTGTCTTCAGTTAACTGTACAAACCCTTACAGCACAGCATACGACTACGCGCTTATCAGCCGAAGATTATTTAGGTATTCAGCATGGCTGACGTGGGCGAAATACTCACAGAATATCCGAAACTTCTGAAGACGAATGCGTGCATTCAGGCCGGTATTTATTACCAGTGTCATAGGAACGGCTGTTTAGAGGAACGTGAAAAAGATTATTTGTTTCGTTAGAACTCCCGGCTAAGTTGTTTTTATTGTGGGGGCCATCCATCTGCAGTAACCTATAAAGCTTAAATGGGAGGCCAGTTAAACAAACTGAAATGCGAGAGAAAATGACCAGAAATCCTATTTTGCCTCGTCCGCGTTCGCCGTGTTCACTATCCGCAGGAATAAAAGAACTCACGAGCGACTGATTTCATTCACTCAATGGATTATTCAAATTTGTGTTTGTGAGTTAATGTTTTTATTGCTGCTTGACTCGCCTACATTCCCATTTTTTTACACTGCGTTACAGCGAAATTTATTTCTGAATGTAAGCGGGTGGAAATTAACGTCGGTGTCCTATTGTCCTATGTCCAAAAGATTGTAATATGAGTAAATGCTCCGTAACGGATGTTTATTAATAATAAAAAAAGTCGTGTCAATGTCATCTCACTAATTTCAATTCGCGAATAAGTTATTAAAAGTCAGAATTTACTCAGGCAGGATTGCCGTTTCATAGTTCCATATATTAAAACACGTTGACTGCTATGAAACGTCTGCGTTGACTGCTAAGTGGCGTCTCAAGTAATTATACTTATTGGCCGCGTTACACCACCTTAGTGTCACGGACAGAGTTCTATTAAACGGCCGCGCGAGCCAACGTCGCAACACCATATAAGTAATGCGGAATTAAAAAAGCTTGGCTGTAAGAATCGAAATAAGAATAATGTTCACTCAATTTAATTTATAATATATCAACAATTTGTAAATGGATGCGAACTGCAAGTGTATTTGTTTTTATTTTTCCTGAGCGAACATTTCATCTGTTGGTATCGCCTGAAAGACATCAAGGGTGGTGGCGCTCGCATATAGGTATAATTTCTCGCGATGTATTAGCGGATATTTTTTGTTATTGTCTCAGTGGCAGTTGCAACTGTTCGATGAGTTATTATGTCCCGGACTTTATAGATTATAGATTATAGGGGTTTTATACAGAGTAGTGCAATGGAAGAACTAGGCACATCAAGGACTAAAAAAGCAAATCCCCGAAAAAGCTTAAGCTTAAGCTTAAGAGCATTTACTCATATTTAATGAGAATTTCTGATGTGAGTTTTTATGAAGAGTGCTACTAATAAGTGACAGTTAAAAATAGCAATTTGAGTGTAACTATATGTGCAAATAATAACATATCCCGCAAATTGGTGACTTAATTTGTAATAAATTTTACTAACAGTCAATACTAATAATAAGTAACCTAACCACATTCTATCCTGGCAAGGGTTACCTCCCCGTGGTCCTTGCTGGGCAATAGCAATTTAATTCCTTTTATTTTATTTTAAATTGTTATTGGCTAAACTGAGCACTAAGTTGTACAAGCAGTATGCAAAATGTTTTCAACATATTTTAAATTATAATATAGTAGGTTATAATTATAACCTACTACTGGATAGGGCTGGAACCTTTGATGTAATTATAACACTCGGAGTAGTTTCCACAAACACCAAAACCTATATCCTTGTGAAAGGTCGTAGAAAAAAGGATATGGAGACTCCAAAATATGTATCCATCCCGTACGAATCTCGGTTTACTCGTGGTTTAAGTAAGGTTTTCAAGAACGTGGGTATAACAGCGATTCAATCGTCGAGTAATAAATTACAACAACTCTTTGACAATCCAATGGATAAAATTGTTCCAAATGAAAGGTCTGGGTCTGGGATTTACGAAATTAGTTGTAATGATTGTGATCAAAAATATGTTGGACAAACGAGACGATCAATTAACACCAGATTTAAAGAGCATATGGCTCATCTAAAATATGGAAGAACAGATAAGTCTAGTGTTGCACAACATGCTTTTGACAACAATCATAGAATAGATATTAGTAATTTAAGATTAGTTAGAAATGTGACAAATAATAGACAGTTGGATGCATTTGGGAGAATAAAAATTGTAAAACGTAAAAACAGTATGAATAGCGACAAAGGACCTATACCGTACAGCCCGCTTTACGCGTTGCTTAGCAACTCATCATTGAAGCGTGACTAATGTTTTCACCATAAATAGTATAAATAGGGTCGATTTTTAGTTTAAGATTTGTTTTAATCGTCTCCGGATGATGCCAACTTGTTTGGCGAAACGGGCGTCGAGCGAAGTGAAAGTGTGTTGGTGTTTGTGGAAACTACTCCGAGTCTTAAATACCTACATCAAAACTAAATAATTTTTTGGCTTAGGCTTCTTTGGCTTATCTTAGTAAATAAAGTTTTGCACATATATGAATATGACATAGTAATACATCTTTTGAAGTCACTTCACCTTAGTTGCGCATGATAATACGCCACTGAGCAGTAAAGCCAGTAAATCGCCGGCTTGTTCATGCATGTGTCTTCTAAGTGAGCGAGAAGGGAAAAGTAATTTATATGAGTTGAAGAGGCATAGCGACCCATATGGTAACCGCGGACTGGAGACCCTAGTTCTATTCTATAGTGTAAAGTGTAAAATTATACACTTTACACTTTGCAATACATTTTACAATTTTACACTTTGCAATACAAAAATCCTTTGGTGTTGCATAGTGATGTGATTTACCGCTTCTTATAGTTGGTACGGGTTTTCTTTGTAAAATTCCGCACATTTTTTTGCTCTAGTTTGTATATCAAACGAAAACACTATAGTAAGGGAAACAATAAAAATGAGAATAGAGAATACAACTTTTTTATTGATCCAAATACAACGTAAAAATTAAAATGTATCCTTAAAATGAAACATAATAAATTATCATTTTATTTTTTACCATAACTAATAAGATTCGGTAGTAATATAAAAATTTTATTTTGTGCATTTATGAACTACAAAAAACACTCCAGGTAGTAATGCTTGTCACATGAACTGCATTTTAATCTTGTGTGAGGAGTCGTGATTTGGGCATGTACTCGTCAAGATTCTTTTTGAAGTTTGTCGTAACAGAAAACACATCGACGTTTACTGTTGCTCCCAAGATCCTCAAAGATACGTTGATGTTCAGCAGTGGCGTTCGCTTGTTGCATCTGCAAATTCAATTGTAAGAGCTCTGTTGCCACTTGTTCTTTGAAATTGTAACAAAACGGAAACCGGGCAAAATTATGCGGATAAAGGAAAACGGTAACTATGGACCCGGATGTTCATCTTCTAGGAACCACTTCAACAAGGTAATATATCAGAATATCAGTAAAAGAGCACGTACTTGAATTAGGCAGAACGAACCGTGACGCCGACCGGATCTTGGGTTCCTTTTCTTGCAGCGAAGAACAAACAGCCCAAGAACTGGTCAGATAAAAAGTGGCACAAGAACAAAAGGCCAAACACGAAGCGTATAGATATTGTTAAGGGGTTCAATTTCGAGAAGAATGATCATATATAACGGAACTAGTATATTGTAAAATAGAAAGGCAACCAACTAATATTCAACTTGACAACAATATCGGCAGATAAGTAATAGTCTCTAATTAAAGAATTATTACCTTCCCCATGGGGACAAAACAAGCAAAGGGTCGACAAAAACAACCTTTACCAATAGCCTCGAGCAATACGATACGGTTGGAATCGGATATGTTGCATTGTCTAGCGACGCCAAGATGCCAAAATTGTGGAGTTATGTCACCTAAATTGCGTAGAAATCATTGAATTGTATCAATTGGTCTGTATCAATTTATACTTTAAATAAATTGATACAGACCGAATGTTCCTAGTCAAAGAATTATTAAATTGTAAAGTAATGTAAGATGTAAGCAAGGCTCAAGAACTAAAGTATTTCCCAATATAGAGTTTTTATGTAGTCTTTTCTCTATTTATATTTATTCTTTTCTCTATTTATCTTTATTCTAATTTACATTAGGCAAGCCTCCCAAGTTTATAAAGATATTAACAAAATTATACAATATCCAATCAGAAGGAAATACGAAGTTTGTTAACCGGCCACCGAGGTCGCAATCGTACGGGTAGCTATAGGATTATAAATCATTTAAGTCGGGGTTGGTCAAGCACACTTAGAAAATCTGTAACAATGTTAGGGGAGGAGTGAAGTCCTTAAAATTCAATAGTTCCAATTAGTGTTCGTACGCTTTCCCATTGTCCGAATGTTAGTTTGTGTTTGTGGATCGCAATAAATTGTGTTAGTACGAATTTTGGTTTAATAAATCTAAATTACATAAGGGCTCAAATTCAATCGCCATTGTTTTCTAAATTGAAGAAAAGGCACACTCCAACCTTGGTTAGGGTAGCCACAGAGTTACATCTGTATTTCATTGTTCATTTGTTCAGGAAAGTAAATTCAGCGGGACCACCCCGAAGTACCTTCAAAGAAGGAAAGTAATTGCTTAATAAATCTAGAGTCAGTTATATCAACCCATTTCGTTAAATAAACTTGTCCGAAGAGTCAAAGAGATCTTTTATTCTCTATATTCGACCACATTTCACCTTTCATAGTGCTATCAGTGAATTAATCACCGAACAGTGTCGTTGGGTCCAAGTTCAACCCGCATCGAGGTATCGTCTATCGGCCTAGCAGACCACAGAGGGAAAGTAAACCAGAGTAAGTTAAGTCTTAAATGTTGTAGAATAACCGAGCATTCACTAGGAACCCATGCCAGCCACCATTTCTCAGGTTAAACAATAATTATTGCCTAAATGCCAGGGCAAACTAACCAGACCGCAAAGTTACAAAGGTTCGTTATAGACATCTTTTCATTTGCTACCTCCTGATGCAAAATATATGCATTCACCAATGCACCACCAACAAGAAGCTCAATTACCAGTTTACGGTACTATTTTACCCCTCTCCGTAAAGATGTGGCGTAAGCTTTCATTTGATCTGACAAATCGATATATGCCTTGTGTTTATTGTAATCAATAACCGTAACTGGTTTTTCTGTTTCGATACGGCCATAAGTAATTTTCCCTAATTCATCTCTGTGTTTTGTAGACTAGGTAAGAACATCCCTTTTATCCTTCCACTTCTGGACGACTACACCGGTATTACTTCCAGCAGCCACTGTTTCTCCTTTTTTTCCGCCACACGGCTTCCTTTGACGTAATATAACGTTAAACATTATCGATAAGAATATTTGCAAGAGGAGATATTTTCTGCAATCTGTCTGTAGACACATTTTCATTATCGCTGAGATGCCACATTTTCAGCAGTAATTGAAAGCGATTTCGGGAAATGACATATTTTATGATATTTTGATAAATGGGCATTCTCGACCAATACGATTCAATACTTGGTTATTGAACAAGACCCATCCAAAGGAGTACACTGATGAATCTTTTTGTTTCATCAATATCTGTGTTCTGCCAATGATGAGCTCTAGCTATGGTTCATTCTCTCTTGCCTTGCACTGAGCAGCATATCTGTTTGAGCATATCTGTTTGCATATCACATTGAGGATATTTTCGTCTAAAAATAATTCATAGAATTCCAACGGGGATTTCATATAATAGTTTTCATATAATGACCATTTACTCCAGGATTGAGTTCTATAAACAAAAACTTCCTCAAGTTCAATCCCATGTTACAATGTCCCAAGTAAGATCGTCGTCATCTAACATTTTCTTTCGTCATCACTGCTGACACAGCCATAGTCTCCAATAACTTGTTCAATTGTTTACATTACCAAATTATTTTCTTCTGATACATTTGACTGCTTGACTTTGGCAAACTTGTGGCGATTACATTTCTATCATAAATTTAGAGACGCTTTGGAGGTGATTCATTTATGCACACATCAGATTCTTCATCGCAACTAGGAACGTAAATTTCGGGGACGTATCTTCGTCAGATAAATTTTCCTAAAATAATAATATTTATAGCACAGCACCCATAATTTGGTAAATCTTTGTTTACTTACTTACCACAACTATTGGAAACGCTGTTGTTCTGTTTCACGATTCATTTTCAGTAGGTGAGTCTGATATAAGGTAACTGTTTGCAATTATAAAATCACTAACTGATCACTTTTAAGTCTTGTCTCTTCGAACGTTCAAACTAAACTGACTGTTGTCTACCGTACGTGTTTCTGTTCTTCCTTGTTCATGACCGTCCAATTTTTGTTTTGCAGTCTTCGACATATGGTTAGGATTTAGGTAGGATTATGCGGGTGTTAGTCTACCACTACTGTTAGTTGTGTTATTTTATTTTAACATAAGCTAAGACTATTAAGCGTTGGTACATATATTTCTAAACATATGATAGTGTATGGGTCTTTTGTGTTAGCCGTGTTTTCTTATATTTTATTTCATTTCATTCTGTCTGATTATGCCTATTTTGTAGTTTTATTATTTTGTCTGTTTTCATGCTTTTCATGCGTTTAAGCGTTATGTTTTGCATGTTATTAGTTTTTTATTTTGTTCTGGTTTTCTTTGTTTTTGCTATGTTTTATTTTTTCACAATCATATTATTGGTATTAGGGGTTGGACGCAGGGGTAGGGTTAGGGGACATGAGCGTAATTTAGCGACGGTAATTTAGGGTGTAAGAATTTTGGTATTATAGCTGTGTGTATCGTTGTGTTTGAGTGTTGGTTAAACCTGTTTATAAATGCTGGTATTATGAATGTTTCTATGTGTGTGTTAATAGTGTGTATGCCTGTCTGTTGATGCAGTGTGGTCCTCCTGGTTTCGACATTAGTCTTGTTTTAGTCAGTCTTAATGCTTTGTTCTGGCATGTTTGAAGTCTTGTCTGTTGACTTCTCGTGGTCCAGGGGTGATGCATAGGTAATTATCGGTCTAATATGGGATTTATAGAGGAGTAGTGCAGTTTCTATGTTTGTGTGGATCATAATGCTTGATAATTTAGCTTGTCTATATTTAACTTTGTTTATTGTTTCATCGATCTGTTTTGCAAATTTGTATCGTCTATCTATATTGACCCCTAAGTATTTTAATGCTGTGACGTTTTTAATCTTTATGTTGTTTATTCATATTTGGGTTGTAGTTGGGTTTCTCCTATTCGTGAAGACAACGATCTGCGTTTTTATGCGGCTGTGCCTTATATATTATTTTCAATGTTCTGGAAAGTTCTAAAAGCGTCTCGATTATTCCATCCCATTCTATATGCTTCTCACTTGTTTCATCTCATTCTAGATTATTCTCATTTATTCCATCCCATTTCTAGTTTCTACACAAGGGGGTTCGAAGGGTTCTACAGGGGGTAGTCCACATGTTCACACACCGCAACCATTATAAATGGGGCCAGGGGTGTATCTCGGTTATTTGAAGTCCTAGAGGGTTGAGACTTCGCCCTTATGGAGTTGTATCTGGCACCCCCAGGTGTGATGTTGTCAAATTGTGCAGATTTTCCCTAAATCTAGGGAATTTCAGTATATCGTGCACAATTGCTTCTAACGATTCCGTAACACTATATCTATGTATAGCAAGATTGAGGCCACGTGACAACCAAGATGTGTCTAAATAAAACATTGTTAGACACATTTATTTTTATAAAACAAAAATTGTCAATTTTTTTTTTATTTTAGAAAAACGACATAAAATTTTTTGATGAGTACTTAACCAGTGACACACTCCGCATAACACTAATCACTTGGTTCATGTGATAGACATATTATGCTTAGAATTCTAAGCATTTTCACTGTCACTACACCAATTTGAACGGTTCTCTTTTGTTTAGTTTAGTCTCTTTAGTCGTCGAAAAAGTCCGTTGTTGTCGAGTAGTGATATCACTTCGACGTTATCATGGTTTTCTAGCATCTTATGATGTTTGCCTGCAAACCTAATCTCATCTTCAACCCTTTTAATCTCATCTTCAACCATAGGTATATTCAGGTCACGATGGATGTCTTCATAGCGAATGTACCACGGCGCTTTGACGATGCTTCGAAGTACTTTATTCTGGAAAGCTTGAGTTAATTTAATGTTGGATTTCTTAGTGCATCCCCAGAGTTGGATGTCCATATGGGCTTCAGAATTTGCTTGTAGATAAGCAGTTTGTTGTGTATGGATAACTCAGAGTGATGCCCGAGCAGCCAATACATTTGTCTGAATTTGAGGTTTAATTGCTTTTTTCTTCTTCACGTGTGTTTTCCATCGACGTTTTGCATCTAGGGTCATGCCTAGATACTTTGCTTCGTTGGCATGTGGGATTGTTTGCTGGTTGACAATTACTGGAGTGTAGTCATATCTTTTATTGGTGAAATTGACGTGAATCGATTTCGCCTCATTTAATTTGATGCGCCATTTCTTTGTCCAAGTGGTGACATTGTTGACTGCTGTTTAAAGTTTGTTCGTGGCTGACTGTATGTCTTGGTCAGTAGCGAGCAGAGCAGTGTCATCGGCGAATATTGCCGTTACTACTCCGTCGCTTTGTGGGATGTCGTTGGTGTACAGCAGGTAGAAAACAGGTCCAAGGACACTGCCCTGAGGTACTCCAGCACAAATCTTCTTGAGGTCAGGTCAATTGTCAAATGTGTTTCAAAACACTTATATAAAAGAAGAGAAAAGAAAGAAAAATGAGGCCACGGGGACTGTTTTATTTATATATTGCGGTAGCCAACGTGTTAAGAGTTCTGTCTGCGGCCGTGAAAAACATGAAATCGTAGCCATATAACTGTAGCGTTATTAAAAAAGATTAGGTTATGAAATTTTAAACATATATAGAGAAAAGTACAATCTGTGTCGCTGCGTGTGATATTTTTAAAAAAAGTAAATAAATAAGTAGTAGAAAAGTAGTTAAATAGATTTTTTTCTACGATTTTTTGAAATTTCCATGTAAAAAAAATGGAAAACAAAACGCTACGACATAGATTATAATTACATATACCACCAAAACAAAATTCGTTTAAATATGTAAATTCTAAGTATTTTTAATTATGTGGCTCTTTTACCGATTTTATTGTCCTAGGAGCTGGCGGCATCTGCGATGAATTTGCGAGTGCGCTGTACGCGTATTCAGTGTGATTTGTGGCCCCGTTTTACGTGTATTATTATGGACAGCATTTAAATAACAGTATTACATGGTATTAGGTACATACAACACCAAATGGTTGAATTATTATAATTCATATTAAGGCTATTTTATATAGCAGTATTTGATAAAAACACATAAAACCTTTGTCATGAATATAGTTTATTTTTATTTTTTCATATATTTTATTTTTGACTCAGTGAAACAGACAAATGAATAAAAAATCAATTATCGAAATTGAAATACAATTAATTATTTTTATAAATTATTTTAAATAAAGTTAGTTTCAATACAATCTTCAAGAACTTTCATAGTCATGATAATCATAGTCATAGAAATAATATAATATAATATTTTGTTTTATTTATTTTCCTATATATGTGAAGGTATGTAAACACTATTTTCAATGTAGAATCGTGACGCCAATAGGTACTGAAACAACATAACAAACTAGATATATTATAAAAAAAGTCTCAGCGATTCCCAAATTTTAGATTATATAGTTTCGCAACAACACAGTAAGGTACATTATGAGCATTATAAACATTTTAAGTAAGGCATGAAGAACAGATTTTCATATTTTTTATTAGTTTGGCGACCAACCTGTGTTATCCTCCGATTTAAATTTTTGTTAGGTTTAAAGGTAAGTAGAATTTATACAAATTCTACTAGTTTATACAAATAGTGAGTGAATAGTGACTTTGAATAGTGAGTTTATACAAATAGTGCCTTTTGTTGAAAAATTTAGAGTATTGGCCATTGCCAGCAGTAGAAATTCATATTTAGGTTAAAAATATTCACACAGAAATGAACTCCCCGAACTTATAAAATATACACAGAACCTAATAGTAAGTTATTATTATACAGCCAATATACAAATAAATGTTTTGCAATACTAGATAGATATGGTATAATTTAGATTTGCTGTAATATTTTATTTTTGAAATAATTTCTGTCATGATTAGTTCGCGAAAAAAAACTATAGGTAGAGATACACGGCCAAAGAACAAAAATTTTTTCTTCGCCGTATTTTTAGCTCGTGAGATTCAAATTTCATGGAAAAATCGTTGTAATTTCTACTTTGTTTTATAATTTACTAATTATGTGTCTTTGATCAATCGGATCTGTGGATTCACCGTACCTATGTATTTTAAACATGGCATTAGTAAAATAATAAAAATAAAATAAAATAATTTAGGTACAATGATGTACCTAAATCAATAAATTATCACATTGCTATCAAATGTAATTACCATATAATAAATAATGTACCTATATTATGTTGTGTATAATATACCACACAGCTTAAATAATAAATAAACTATTTAGAAATTATTAAATAATTAAATAAAATATTTCAGGCACAGCATGTCAAATTTATCAATAAAACGTAATTAATTTAAGAACGTATGTGTCGGATAAAAAGATAGAAAGGCATTCCTCAAACTATATTTTTTATTTCAACTGTATCGGCTTTTCTCAACATATTCGAATCGACATAATCAATTGATTGATTATTTATAAAGTAATAGACTAGTAGCGTTGATTGAAGGAAAATCCTTCAATCAATCCTAGTAGTCGTTGATAGAAAGAATTTCAGTCAACGCTAGTAGTAAAGTAGGCATTTGCCTAATTTGTAAATAAATATGTAATTCTTTTCAAGCTGTAATGAAAGTTACATTCATACCTCATATTATATTTACCTTCTTGGCAAAGCCAATTTTTCAAGGAACACTAATTCTCAGTCTATGCTTTTTCTTCTTTTATAGTCCATGGGTGTTTCACTATTTTCGCTAGTAAACGCAAATAATCACTCACAGTAACTAAATACCCTCCAAATAATATAATAGATACCTACTATACACGAGGCTCAGTTCAACCCTGAGTAAAATCACCGTAGTGGCGTTGACCAACAGCAGAACACCGAACGGATAATAAACTCCAACTCCCGCTACTCTCATTTCAAAAGAATTTACTCCTGCACCTATTGTGTGCTTGGCAGACTGAACTCTTAATATGATAAATTTTACATACATATTAATCGGTTTCTATTTAGATTTTTAAAATTGTGCCGGAGGTGCCGGTTATATGGCAATCTACCAGGGAATCTATCAAAATGTGCTCAAGTAGATTGATTGCTCAACCGCGACTCTCACGTCGGTATACTAATTAGTATTTTCTATTAGCATGAGAAGGCTCCGCTGAAACGGCTCGCGAAACGAAATTTCGTAAGCAAACAGTATAGCGATAAACAATAAAACTTGAGCGCATTGAAGCCCCGAGGAGGGTTAAAAGCCTTTCTATAACCCTTTAGCTGCGGCGTGACGCAAGAGCGGGCGCATACGCAGCGTCATAGAAGGTGAGAAAATAATCTTTTATCTCGGGTACGGAGCGGTATGCTTTCAAAGTTTAACTAGAGAACGCCTTTATCAAATCAATCTTTCGCAATAGCGCTAAAAGTGCTGACTGTGGGCCCCGCTATTCACGCAGAGTGGGGCACAATGGGGGCTTTTGACGTGCCTCCTCGAGGGTCCTTCGGCCTCGATGGCCGCAATGAATATGCAACGGCCGCCATAGCCCAGTTAACTTGGATCGGTAAATTCGGCAAATTAACTTTGATATCCGGATGTCCAGTATGAACATTTTGGTGTTTGTACAAAAATACGACAGGCATCGAAACAAAGACACAAAGATTAAGAGCACAGATCAAATCTATAATAGCGAATTGTTCTTCGAGGCCATTTAACGATGTAGGGAAATCTTTAGAAAAGAAATAATTTATATGGAAAGAAAAGTGGTCTTTATTGAGTGGTATGGCAATTAAAAAAACGTGAAAAAAGTGAAAACATAGTGAACAAGCTTCAATTCGTGGTGGTCTAATTCAAGAATTAATTATATCAAATGACAAGTCCGTTCAAATTCGCTCTGTAGATGCCACCGCGGTGGAAAGGCAGCAAGACATAAGACACACAGATCCATGATCCAACTGGCACGGCAGCGCAGTAATATTAATGCATGGGAAAATACATGAATACGTTGTATTTCCCTAAGTCACATTAAATTGTATTGTTACTTGCATTTTTCAACTGTATGTATCGAGCTATGCGACGGCGGCGGTATCGCAGCCTGCCTTTTGTGGCTTATCTCTTTTCACCGCAAATACAAGATTCAGAATGTTTAGCAAGTTTTATAGAGAACGGAAAGTGTGCGGCGCATTGTTGTAAACGCCATTGAAAAATATTCCAAGCGATGTAGTCGCTTGTTATGCCGGCTATTCATCGCTTGAGGAGAGCTTTACACCGTGGAATACCATTTGTCGCGTTAAGTGTCGGAAAAGATATTAAAAATTAATTAAGGGGATATGCGTTATGCTGATACGTAAAAGCAGCAAAAATATCGGTTAAGAATGTGGGGCGACTTCACCGATGCTTATCGATGTAGTTTTACCAGTGAACTACTGATAATGGGACTCAATAAATTACGTCACTTTATTATTGGCTTAAAGAAAAGTTTCCTGACTAGTTATTTTTACGACTTATAGTCTAATCCGAATTAAGGACGACCTTTACCCATCCGTTTAATGGATGGAAAGTGTTTTATATTAATTTTAATATGTTATAAAATAAATCGCGAGGGAGTTGGCTAAACCAGCGGTTCTCAACCTATTTTACTCGGCGACGCACTAATATACTTCTTACAAATTCTCGGCACCCTTACATACTTACATGTAAAATTTTTAGAAGTTGTAGATAAGTACAGATGCATATAATAAACATTAATCTTGTGATGCTCTCTTTTCGGTGCGGATTTTTTTATTAGAGCGCCACTGTCTGTTTATAGCGCAGACTTACCACTTTTCCCTACAGGCAGTTCTATACGGGTAGCTACGAGTGGAGACAGGCAGTAATTCCAGGGGTCACGTGACTTATATATAGACCTTATCTAAAGGAATACACAGGTAAATGGTTGCAACGAGTTTATTATTAATTATCTTCAAAATAACTTTTTATAATTCTATCTCTCTCTAACAATCTATACGTACATCTACAGCTAATTCTGTCTGCCTACGTCATATTTGGTTAATGCTTAAGTGGAAATATTTGACGGAGTCAGCGTAGCGCGAGGAAATCGTGGCAAGAGAAAATACTATAGTGGGGAACGGTGACGTGAGCGAGCGAGTATTAGTAGATTGAAATGAACGTCTACTAATGTGGGCGTGTAAAATAGAAGCGTATTTGGGGACAAGAAGGCCTTGCAACCGATGTCCACCGGGGAAGTTGACAAGAAAGCCTTTCGACCGGTTTTCAACTGGGAACATTGACAAGAAGGCCTTTCGACTGGTTGTCAACTTGGGACGCTGACAAAAAGGCCTTTCGACCGGTTGTCAGCAGCTGCCAACAAGAAGGCCTTGCGACCGGTTGTTGGCAGAAAGCGCGTGCTCACTCCAGTCTGGTATGGCTTCTAGATGTCGTACTTCCTGAGTCCTGTATTGCGTGTATAGTGCTTACTTCTCGGCTCGGATCACTGGCGGAGCTGCTGCTGCTGGGGCTTCTGGCTGCTGGGAGCCTTGGACACAGACTGACTGTTTCAGTGTAGGAGCTCTAGTTTTATTAAATTTTCGGCGCGGTGGGGATCGATTCCCTCACCACGAATTTCCGAAGCGCTGTCGCCTGTGTTCAACATGGCACCGGTGCGGCGTTCGCCGATATCTAGCCTACCTGGGGCTGATTTTCTTGGTATTGGAAATCGCGTTTTGAACGCGAGGTTTCTCAGAAAATATTTATTTGCATTTACGATGTATGCAGAACTGAATTGGAAATAAAATACCAAAGCTTGTCGAAAAAGAAACTGACTCATACGGTCAATATTAACTTATAAATGCGAAAATTTATGATTACTTAGCTTAATAATTAAAACAATATAGCAATGACAGTAAAATTTTACGTAACGAGTGGAAAATATTTCCACTTCGTTACAACCTATTAAACATTTTTTTATTACACAAGAACATAACATATGTATATCAACGTTATCAAAAAGTAAAAAAATACAGGAACTTCAAATTAGTGTGTATTTTGATCCTGGTGACTTTCGCAAAGTGTACCCATGCGAGGACGAATTGTAGACAGAACACTCTTATATCGCTATCCACATCAAATAGAGTAGTAGAGAACGGTATCCAGATTTTACATTTTTCATCGCAGAAAATGCAGATTTACACAAGTACGATGTAGCAAGGGGCAGTAAAAGAGATACTGATTAATTTGCTAATTCTGGGTATGTATTCTTAACTAAAATCCAGAAAGCATCTGTATGCACCTCTCTAAATTTTGATTTCAAAATTGTGTGAGAATACACTTCGATAAGATGTCCCCTTTCAGGAACAGGATACTTCCGCATTGTTTACATTGTTCTCGTCAGGTGCATTCAACCACCCCCACTCGATACTCGAGATAGGGGGAACGTATTTGGTTATCCCTTCTTGCAACTTACGTAGGTGCTTTTTATGTTCTCCTTTAGAGTTCTTTCTTCAGTTAATTAAAGTGATAGCCGTTTCTGGAAAAGCAGAAGGAACGTTCTTTTCTATGGCCGAGTTCCACAATGTAAGTTTTTTGGAAAATGTACCGAGTGTCATTAACAGAGGACGCCGGCCATATTTGAGGAACTGTATGACATAGAACAATGGGGGAAAAATCTAATATCAAAGTGGACCACAGAAAACGCTGGAAATTATTTTCAAGTTTTTAAATTACCGCTAGAGGCCGTTACAGTAACGTTTAATTAGAAAAATGAAATATCTCGTTAATTTGCTATGATGAGGCATACTGAAAATATGTTCTTCGTAATGCTCGTAAAATTTTGAATAACATTGGTCTTAAAATGTTTTTCATAGCTCTGAAAATTAAGTGGTGGGGGGAAGGTATACATTTGTAAAGAAAAATGGCGATTACACCGGTTTGGCTTAACATAATCAAACGAATTTGGTTTCATTGGAAATAGCATTTTTTACTTTATCATTGATAGAATAGAGAGTGCAAATTTAATAGTTGCCGCTAGGTGGCGCTGTTTTAAATATAAACAAACTTTCCGTTTTTTCTCCGAAGTTTCAAATGGAAACATATGTTTAATCTTACATAGTCACATAGAGAATCCGAATAGCAAGAAACCAATGAAAACCGCAACTTGATTTTTTTTTCTAACAGGAGAAATTAATAAAAATTATATTTTTACATTAAAAAAGTTTTTAAAAAATTATACCGATTACTCGTAGTGGTCATAAATGGTGAAAATTAATAAGGATAAAGCTAAAAACATTTATTTATCAATTATTTATATGTAGTGCATTGTAGGCAATTGATAAAAACCATTTGTAAAAAACATTTGCGGTCATCCGAAACAGAAAACGGATATACAGGAAATTGAATTACTAGACGGGTCAAGGGTCACCTGCAAAAAAGAAATTGTTAATCATTTCAATAATCATTATAGTACAATTGGAGAAAAATTAGCTGCAAAAATACCAGATATCAATAATTTCAATGATCATTTGGAATGGTTGGAAAATACAATGTTTATGTACCCAACTGATGAACTAGAGATATATTAGATATAATAAATAATCTAAAAGAAAAGGTAACACCAGGACTAGATCACATTCAATCGAAAACATTAAAAGAAATTCGACATGAAATAGTTCAGCCATTAACTTACCTAATAAATAACTGTTTGGAGGAGGGATATTTTCCAAAAATTCTAAAATGTGCTGTGATAAAGCCACTATACAAAAGTGGCAGTAAATTAGATATAGGGAACTATCGCCCAATTTCTCTTTTGTCAAACATTTCAAAGGTTTTAGAAAAAGTAATAAACAAACGACTTCGTAGTTTCTTAAACAAATATAAAATATTATCGAACTCTCAATATGGTTTTAGAGAGGGACGATCGACTGATGATGCGATTCATCAATTAACATCATATGTCTATGAGGCATTGGATAAAAAAACTCCTATAATCAGCATATTTCTCGACCTTTCTAAAGCCTTTGATACGGTATGTCATAAAAGACTGTTGAATAAATTAAATAAATACGGAATACGTGGAAAATCGTATAAAATATTTGAAAGCTATCTATCAAACAGAGAACAGCTGGTCCAACTGGATGATGTTCAGAGTGATTTGCAGACGGTTACCTATGGTGTTCCCCAAGGGACGGTATTGGGACCAGTCCTTTTCACTATTTACATCGACAGTTTATTGAGCCTTAAGACACGTGGTAAGATTATTAGTTTTGCTGACGACACAGCTGTTATATATACGTCATCTTCCTGGCTAAACCTAAAAAGAGAAATAGAAAATGAGTTTCCAGAAATTGTTAAATGGTTGCAGTATAACAAGCTGACCTTAAATTATGGAAAGACAATGTACTTACCTTTTGTTTCTTATAACACAGGTCTCCCTGCGTTGGGTCCTTTAAGCGTAGGTCACAATATGCAAATTTTTGAATCTTCTTCAGTAAAATATCTGGGTGTTCATATTGACAGACATATGAGGTGGGAGTTACAAATGAAACAGCTTGTAGGAAGGATAAGGGGTTTGATACCTAAATTTAAATACTTAAGAGATTTTTTGAATATTCAGCAATTGAGAATTATGTATTTTTCTTTAATACAATCGTTATTAACGTATGGTATCATAGGATGGGGAGGTGTGTATGACTGTTATCTCTATGATGTTCATGTTGTACAAAAGTGGATCTTAAGAATAATATATAAGATAAATATTTTATATCCTAGTAATTCATTATATAGGGAATCTAATATATTCGACTTAAGGCAGCTGTATTTTCTAAGAATAATGCTTTCTTTGAAACAAGGCAAAATTAGTTTAGCTCCACATGAACATCCTTATAATACACGCCGACCTGAGACTATATTATACCCTCGTTGTGAGAAAACAATTGGACAAAGACGTACTACTTACCTGGTACCTAGATTGTATATTCTTTTCCCTAGAGAAATGCAACATATACATTCTTATAATAACTACAAAAAGAGACTAAAATTATGGATAAGTCAAAATGACAGATTGTTATTTAGTAATATAATCAATCAACGTATATTAGTATAGTAAACTATTTACTGTAATGCATATTATAATTTAAATTAAAAATATGTATATGTGTGTGTATGTATATGTGTGTGTATGTGTATGTGTATATGTATGTATATATATGTGTGTATATATGTATATATATATATATATATATATATATATATATATATATATATATATATATATATATATATATATATATATATATATATATATATATATATATATATATATATATATATATATATATATATTGATTTCTGTTTACCAGAAATGTATCATTATCACGTACAAGTATCTATCGATACTTCTGTGATTACCTACTAATGTTTATTCCTATAATTTGTATTATAGATTATACCATTATTGTATCAAAGATGAATAAACATTGTTATTATTATTATTTAAGATTTGTTTTCAACTGGCCTGACGGACCTAGGATGTTTCAACGATTCTAAAGATGGTCTAACGAATACTCAGATGTTCAAACTGCTTGCCATCATTCTCTATACAACTCTCAAGTCTGTCGCGTGTTACTCGCACGACAAAATCCAATTCCGCAGCTGATATACTGTGGATTGCATTTTCTATTCTAAAAACCATATCTTCCATTGCGGTTGATCGTTCTTGAAACATTAAGTCTTTCACCTTATCCCAAATACAAAAATCCAGACAGGTAATGTCAGGTGACCTAGCAGGCCATGGAAATAAACTGCCTCTTCCAATCCACTTGGAAATGGGGAAACTATTGACGGCGGATTTTAAATGATAAAAATTGAGAAGAGAAAACTACGGATTGGTATAATTATTGGTGTGGTGGAATAACAATAGTCGTAAGCGAATCTTTAACAGGTAAAAAAGATACATAAAAATATCGTATTCTTAAATTTCGAGACATACTTGACAGGTTCTTGGGATACATCAATGTGTCGCGACACGGTAGTTGAGAACCGCTGGGGTAAACAACTCCCGTCCGGTAAGACTATGATTAATTAAAAATTAAAAAAAAAAATTTTTAAACGTGGCACTCATTTGTTTGAGAAACAAATTTTATACCAATCGAAAGTATGAAGCCTATAGAATATGCAAACGATAGATTGTCTATTTTTTCCTAGCGTAACTATTATTGGGTTGGCAAGTATAAACAGGTAAGTCGATACTAGTAATTTACCTTCATCTCTAATAAATAAATCTTATATCATAATAAAGGTAATCATTGCAACAAATGAGTGACATGTTGAAAAGAAGTTAAAAATATATTTTTTTAATTAATCATAGTCTTGCCAGGAATTTTATAGCCAATCCACTCGCGATATATTTTATAACATATGAAAATTAATATAAAATACTCTTCATCTATTTAAAGGATGGGTGAAGGTCGTCCTTATTTCGTATCCTCTTCTATTAGAGTTGGAGCCATTATGTAAGTAACTATACTGGTATTATATTCTAGAGTTCTCTATTCTTTTTTTGCGCGGAAGAAAATTCATTTACTAATACCAAACGCAATTTTTTACGCTCAATAAAAACATTCATGAAATATAAATAGATACGTTTCATGTCCGTAAATATATTTTTTGTCGTTCCCTTTGAGTTAATATTTACAAAGCGATATGTTTGCTTTAAAGCAAACGTAGAAGCACATGTAGAGAAAACCGAGGCAGATACATACAATTTATTAACTGTTGCATAGCTATTTTTAGCTTTTTTGGCTTGTATATAATAATGATCAGGCAAGTCATTTATTGCCTTCCTCCGTAAATTTCGTCTCTTTTGCTGAATTAGTGAATACTTTGTTTCGTTATAAGTCAAGAATACTACCACCAGGAAGACCGTGAGAATTTAATCGGACTTTTTTGGAGATCTTTGAATCAGCACTAAAGTCAAAAAACTCATCTTCGCAATTAAAGTTATTTAAAATAATATAATTATTTTAATGGTAAATTAATTAAGAAAAAAATAAGTATTCATAATATTAGTGAAGATAAAAACAAAAATAAAAGACTGAATTTGTCTCATATTATTTCGGCGAAAACTGTAGAATTTTCTATGCCCCACGTGCCCCCAGTGATTGTTATTTCTTCCTACGTATGTTTTCCCGCGTATTTTCCCGATGTGCTGCCCACACTTCTAATTTCGGAACGCATTTATGATCGATATTGGACTAATCCTGCGTGTTTGCACACTACCCGGATTTGTAAACATGAGTGTGCCTCCGGAAATCGTGCTTATGGAATACGAAACCGCTTAATATTACCATATTTCGTCGATATAGATGTCAGACTCCGCACTAATGCCCTTATAATTGTTCACCGAATGCGGTCGAATAGCAAATGCAAATCAATTTCAGAAATTCAGTATGCTTTGATCTGGTATCTGCAAGAATCGCGTTATTGAAGCCAATTGCTTTCTGTATTCGTACTTATACTGTTATATTCGTACTTTCAGACAGTCGAGTCGCGTCACGCCGGCTGCTGCAAGAAATTGTAATAATGTTTTAAAAATGTATATAGGTATGTTACCGTAAAAACCCGATTTCAGTTAAAACCCGATCTTCCTAGGAAAAACTAGTTTTAACTATCTCCTTTAGTCAATTCTAGTTTTGATTAGGTAAAACTAGAATTGTCTGAAAATCATGGTTAAAACTAAAGATTGCAAACGTGTATCACTTAAAGCAGCTTTTACTAGTTAAAACTAGTTTTTACTGAGGCACATAAGTTAAACCTGTTATACGACGAAATTCACAGTGGAAGACGACGGTGACCGAAGCGCCGACGGGAATCTATTCTCTGATTGGCTGATAGAAAGGTGGTATGACATAACGGACTGATCGTAATTCAACGACTGTTCTTACTGTACTCAGTCCGTTGAATGCTTGCTTTGCTTTTGCTACGTTATTGTTTGGGGCAGTAATAGTAAATTAATTTTTGTTGTTAGTGTACTACACTACTGATTATTAATATGATTGATATTGACGAAAAGCAGTTTGATACGAGAGATGTAAGAACATGGAAAGAGCGATTTTTGGAAAAGATTTTACAAAAAAAAGAGACCGAGAAGAAAGAAAATCACTACAATGTTATGACAAGAGACATGTATAATAAATTGATCGCCGAAGTACAAGAAGCCGAATTGGCTGCAAAGAAAACACCGTTACAAAATAGAAGATTGAAGCGGTTTAGAATTATTGAAGTTGGCGAAACAAAAAAAATATCTTCCAAAAGTGAACCTATTAAATATTATCTACCTGCTGAAGAAATTTTTGACATTATTGAAGCAGCGCACGTTGCCATTGGACATGGAGGTCGAGATAGGTTGAAGACTGAAACTTCCAGAAAATATGCAAATATAACTAATCATATAATAAATATTTTTATATCAATGTGTGAGACCTGCCAACGTAAGAAGAGTAAGAAGAAGAGGGGTCTCGTTTCCAAACCTATATTGCATTCAGAAATGAATAGTCGCTGCCAAATAGATTTAATAGACATGCAGTCACAACAGGATCACGGGTTTAAGTATATTATGGTGTACCAGGATCATTTGACAAAATTTGTTTTGCTAAGGTCACTGAAAAGCAAGAGGGCGGAGGAAGTTGCTTATCAATTAACAGACATATTTTTGACTTTTGGCGTGCCATGTATTTTGCACTCAGATAATGGCAGAGAGTTCGTTAATGCAGTGATCAACGAGGTGGTGTCATACTGGCCTGAGGTAAAGTTGGTCCACGGAAAACCAAGGCATAGCCAAAGTCAAGGGTCAGTAGAGCGAGCTAACCAAGACATTGAGAAAATGTTAGCAGCCTGGATGCAAGACCACAACACAACAAACTGGTGAAAAGGCCTTGCGTTTGTACAATTTATGAAAAATAGAGCCCTCTATTCTGGTATAAAACAGTCACCATATCGGGCTATGTTTGGCATTGAGCCTAAAGTAGGGCTCACGACTTCGAGTTTACCATCAGAAGTTATTAAAACATTGAGTGATGAAGATGACCTTCAGAAAGCTATTCATCAACTGAATTCAGAAAATAGAGAATCAATGAGTTCTGATGATGAAGAGGCCGCTCCTAGTAGAGAATGTCAAATTTTGTTAGCTAGAAAAGAAGCACATGAAGGTTTGAAAAAACAGGCTAAAAAATGAAATTAGTTTCTGATGCTCTTCATCCTCCTGTGGAAATAGGCGACAACATAACCATACCGATTCCAGATGTTGATAGGTCAAAGGCAGATCTACGAAATATCATCGGAGTCGTGCTTGAAAAAAACCAAGAAGGCCTGCACAAAATTGGAACAAAGCATGGAATATTGGAAAAATTATATTGCAGGTACGATAATATATTTTTAAAACCTATTAAATAAATGGTAGGACAAGCACCACAAACCTTCTCCCAGCATTACGATTTGTTTTGTATTAAAAAAGAACTCGTAAGAATAAGTAATTTTATTTCCAATGTACTTCCACATCTCATGCATTTTATCCTTATTTTTTCCAGATCAGAATTCGACGTTTCCAAAGAAAAGTTTTTGACGGCCGAATAGGTGCCCCAAGAAAGCATTTCTTTAAGAACTGCTGCTAGACATGCTGCCTTAGGGGAGGGCCAAGGATTTGCACGTTGCGTATGCAAGAAAACCTGCACCACTAACAGATGCTTCTGCAAGAAGAAGGGAAAACTATGCAACTCAAAATGTCACGACCTTGCAGGAACAAATAAAGTAATACTCATGTAAACTTTTAGTTGTTTT
>CAXKVY010006274.1:0-22695 GCA_964058915.1 Tetropium fuscum | reverse complement strand
ACCAATCAGGCGCATAGATGGTTGGCGTTCCGCTACAGTCTGAACATAACATAAAAACATTTTTGTCGTTAAATCAACTGTTGCAGAATTATTGTCAAAAAACTAATTTTTTGTACCTTTGATTGATTCAAGATGGCGGCTCAAGCGGTCCCCCCCCCAAGGTCGACAACTTGGATTTTTTGTGGGCTAGACCTTAACAACATACTAAAAAATTATTACTACCCCACCTTTTGCATGGTAAATATATAAAGGCACCCAAATCTCAGTAACTTTTGAACCGACTTATAAATCATGATGCATGGAATGTCATCGTTCAGATTGCAGACATTTTTTTTTAAATTTCCACTTGAAAAACAAAATCTTATATTACTTTTGTAAAATCCGGATGTTGCACAATATGTAGGTACACAAAAGGTAAATTATAGTTTGCTCAGTAATTTCATTGATACCCGGTATATGGAGTATCTATATTTTCATAAGAAAATGTTACTTATTTGTACCTATATCTACCCAAAATTTTAAATGTGTGATGCAAAAACTCATCAAATCAAGGGTTATATCATAAGTTAACGATTTGTGTTGGAGAGGGGGCGGCATGTTATTATCTTTCTGGCGGAACTTATTTGGTAAATAGATACTAACCATTACGCAGTGTAAGAATGATGGAAACCTGAAAAACACCATTGGTGAGAATTTTTAAATAATTCAATGAAGATGTATTTAGTCGCTAGTGGGGCTCGAATCTGCCACCTCTAGGTGATAGAAAACAAACACAACTTTCAGACATTAACACCGAAATAGAGCACTGAGCTCGCGGCGTCTTATGTTTCGGCATACGACGGCAATTGTTTCGAGTGAAGTGGTTCTGTTTCTTTCTTGGCGGACGAATGTGTTTGGTTTCTGTTTTGCGCCGATAATTCCAAAGTCATCTTCAAGTCTATATGATCGAATCGATTAGCAAGCTCCATCATCGTGCCCGTCACTATAAATTAGAGATTTGCTGCACGAATGTTTATGACACACAGTTTTGTATTTATAGTATTACTTTGTAGGTAGGTGTTTTAGTTAGTGTTTTTCTTTTCTACGGAAAATTGAACTACCACTTGGACGTTAATACACATTTTGTTCAAGAATGACTGATATACTAATATGAGATTGTAAAAATCAAATGATTCCCTGTTACGCCACTGGTTTACCTGCAGCGAACCTAGCAATACACCGGAGTTAACACACTGCGGAATATAATAACCGATTTGGAAGTCATCAACGACGTCAGCGCCCATTCGTAGCTCTAGATTGCCAACTGGCTGTTGGAACTCTGGGAGAGTTATTGGTTAACGTGACATCTACATCTAATGGGATTAGGGTTATTGATTGCGGCAGTCCTTTACAAAAGGAAGCAATCTGTTAGAATTAAATTATATTGCCTTTAGTACAGAAACCAGAATGCCAATTTAATATACTTGACATATCCAAAGGCACTAATCGCTCAGTTCAAAGTTTAAGATGGAATGCCCTAATTATGTATCTATGTGGATTTGATAACTGGGGAAAAATTAAAAAGGATGTCGGTGGTTTCAAAGATACAGTTACGAATCATATGAAAATATCGCTGTAAAATAAACAGGAAATACTAATAATACCTAATAACTAACTAAACATTATAAAATCTGAAACATTTTATAACATACTCTACGCAGATACTGGCATTTAATGTAAAAAACAAAGTATGCAGCCAGAATTTGTAAAACTCAACTAGGGTATGAATTAGGATGGTGTTGTGATAATGACAATGTAATAATGTCGTATGAACGTCAGTTGGGATAAGATTCGAATTCACGAATATCTTATAGATATATTAGGAAAAAATATAACGGTATTAAGTTGTATTTACGAAGAAAAATAAACACCATCTTGAATACCATCTTATTTGTTATGATACAAAATTCGTGATCTGCTACACCAAAGAACCCCAGAAATATTTTGAGTCTATTCGTAAAATTCAATGGTAAACATTAAGCATTAGAAAATTAACAACATCGGAGCAGAATAATTTTTTTTTGACAAAAATTTCGTGATCAGCGACCTGCGATTGGAAATTTCCGAGATACCGATTTTAGGTCAAATAGAATCAGAGGTGGCAGAAATATCCGCCATATTGGAGCCACCAATTTAAATATTTATTTCGACAAAGATTTCGTGATCAGCGGCGCCAAAATTACCGCGATACCGATTTTAGATCGAACAGTACCTACCATAGTACCTACCTAATGGAACCTACTATGGTGTCTGCTATAATAGAGACTGATGTACGTCAATCTATACTGCATTTAAGTGACTCCAGCTGTCTGGACTATTATGGACTTAACTAAAGCCGTATACTAAAAACAGCCATGGAGTCCCTTATTTGTCCACTGACAGTACTTTTCAATATGTTTGTAGAAGAGAGTATTAGGCCTGATTCGCTAAAGATAAGTAAGATCTTACCCATTCATCAAAAAGGGGATAAAGATGTAATTGACAATTTTCGGCCTATAGCAATTGTGCCCATCATATCAAATAATTTTGAAAATATTTTTAAAGAACTACTAAAGGACTACTCTCTTACTTAGAGAGCAAATCAATCCTTTCGCCATCGCCATCTCAATTCGGCTTCAGGAAGAGGTTTTCTACTATTAGAGCTCTATTAGCGGTATTGGATGAAGTGGTTGAGGAACTTTGACAACTCATGCTATTCTGTGTGATCTGACGAAGGCATTTGACTGAGTCAACATAGACATTTTGCTGCTTAAACTAGAATACTATGGTATACATACTAATATTCTAAAACTCATGTTTATAACATATGTACAGTAAATCTAACATATATACTACATATATACTAACCTTGTATTATGTCTTTATATCTTACCACAGATAGACATTATCTTACAACTAATATTTAAAATTTGAAAGACATATATGCATTTACAAGAAAACAACAATGTATTTATTGTTTTCTATAATCGTGACGAATAATCAAGTAATTTCTAAGAATATAGGTTATGTTATTAAAAAAAACGTTTATAATCTATCTATGTATACTTATGCAACCCGTCATACAATTTGGTGCTTTATTGATTACTTATTTAACTCTTATTTTATGGACTCTCTGAAACAGCTATGAGCTTAAGGTTCTATCTGTTAATATATAATAAAGCAAATTAGTACTAAGCAATATGGCCGTTTTTACAAGTTTACTTTTGAATTATATATTGATATTGTTATTTTATCATTATATGGATATTATCTTCAAAATGCTATCTAAGGTAAGTGCTTGTCTTCATTAAGCTTTTACTCTACTTAGATTTGTTTAAACGAATTCGTTATCTATTTGATTTCATTTGCTAGCGAATATTTGTATTTCGCTACCTACCTGTTTTATGATTCTATGCTTGTGGAGCTGTAGTGTTTCCTTCTCCCCTCATTTAGGAAGGATTCTGGAATGCCTGCATCTCTGGATACCTGGATCAATGTTGCTATTCAATGTGATGATTTACTATTAATGCTGGAAACTGCTTATCCAATTACTGATTCCCTGGCCTCCATAACTTCTCCACGACCACTTGAGTAAGTTATTTGTTCTCTTCTACCTGTTTTAATTATGAATTTCTTCTAAAGTTATCCCCGATTAAATCCGTGTCTTCACGATTTTCAAATTTTCTGGTTAGTCATCAATAAAATTGTGTAGAAATGTCTATTTGCGTTACTATTGATTTATTTAATCTAATATTGTGTTTCTTATAGTCTAGCTGTTGCCTCGCTATAGACTTTGAACTTTTGTGACAGGTCCTGTCATTGAATCGTCAGGAATCCGAAATATTCATAACAACCACACTTATTTCCTGTTATATTATTTTATGCGGTTCTATTATAGGATATGTTTATATTAGGTATACATGTTTCACCTCATTGTTAGTCTATTTTATATAGCATTTCACTACCTTATAAATTCGTCAAAACTTGTATTATCATTGAATTTGTACTACGATTGATCGAGTCATGCCAAGAATTTTACGCTATTAGGTAAATGTATAATACTTTTGTCTGGCATCCGATGGTGATATTAATTTGTAACTTATTACGTATTTGTACACATATTTTTGTTATGCTACACATGAGTAATCAACCTTATATCAACAATATGACACATTTTCATCATATTCATCGTTGGATGTTTAGGCACTTTACAAAGTTCCATCATACGAATATCAGTAAAAGTTTTTTATTTTCATTTTAATATAGGATCTTCAGAGCGGTGTACGTTTTATTAAAAATAAATTCAAGTATAAATGATCAATGAAACAGGACGTACACCGCTCTGAAGATCCTCAATGAAGGTGAAAGAACTTGTATAATTTCTAAGTGGTTCGTTTCCATGTGTATGTCCAGATATAGCACTGGTAAGTGTATCTTCCTTATTATTCATCTATTTGCTTATTTCTCTATGTAATGAAATGCTACAAACCCTACTTGTTCTTCAGAGCAGTGTAGATACGATTTGTTTCATTGATCATTTATACTTGAATTTAAAATATTAATACTCCTATACTGTTCTATTTGTTCAAATAGAACAAATATAAATAGTAGACTAGGTTTGTGTATTCTAAAAATTTGAGTTCCGTCAAAACCTAATGTCATAAAACGTCACTGCAAGTGTTGGAGTATTAATATTCTAAATTCAAGTATAAATGATCAATTAAACAAATCGTACACTGCTCTGAAGATCCTCAATAAAGGTGAAAGAACTTGTACAACTTCTAAGTGGTTCGTTTCCGTGTGTATGTCCAGATATAGCACTGGTAAGTGTATCTTCCTTCTTATTCGTCTATTTGCTTATTTCTCTATGTAATGAAATGCTACAAATTTTCACAAAACAAATATGAATAGCAAAGAACTTCAAAGCTAATATATATATATATATATATATATATATATATATATATATATATATATATATATATATATATATATATATATATATATATATATATATATATATATATATATATATATATATATATATATATATATATATATATATATATATATATATATATGAATATGTATATATATATATATATATATATATATATATATATATATATATATATATATATATATATATATATATATATATATATATATATATATATATATATATATATATGAATATGTATATATATATATATATATGAATATGTATATATATATATATATATATATATATATATATATATATATATATATATATATATATATATATATATATATATATATAATATATATATATATATATATATATATATATATATATATATATATATATATATATATATATATATATATATGAATATGTATATATATATATATATATATATATATATATATATATTTTGTGAAAAGTAATCTTGGGTTTGTAGCATTTCATTACATAGAAATAAGCAACTAGACGAATATTTCTATGTAATGAAATGCTACAAACCCAAGATTACTTTTCACAAAATAAATATGAATAGCAAAGAATTTCAAAGCTAATATATATATATATATATATACATATATATATATATATATATATATATATATATATATATATATATATATATATATATATATATATATATATATATATATATATATATATATATATATATATATATATATATATATATATATATATATATATATATATATATATATATTTATATATGAATATATATATATATATATATATATATATATATATATATATATATATATATATATATATATATATATATATATATATATATTTATATATGAATATATATATATATATATATATATATATATATATATATATATATATATATATATATATATATATATATATTATATATGAATATATATATATATATATATATATATATATATATATATATATATATATATATATATATATATATATATATTTATATATGAATATATATATATATATATATATATATATATATATATATATATATATATATATATATATATATATATATATATATATATATATTTATATATGAATATATATATATATATATATATATATATATATATATATATATATATATATATATATATATATATATATATATATATATATATATTTATATATGAATATATATATATATATATATATATATATATATATATATATATATATATATATATATATATATATATATATATTTATATATGAATATATATATATATATATATATATATATATATATATATATATATATATATATATATATATATATATATATATATATATATATATTTATATATGAATATATGAATATATATATATATATATATATATATATATATATATATATATATATATATATATATATATATACATATATATATATATATATATATATATATATATATATATATATATATATGTATATATATATATATATATATATATATATATATATATATATATATATATATATATATATATATATATATATATATATATATATATATATATATATATATATATATAATATACTGTCTAAAATTAAATATCTCTTGCTAATGTTGTTAAAATCATCACAAAGAAAAACTATAAGAACTATATTTACGGTGCTTACATTCTTAAATATACTTAAAAATATAAAAAGGCACTAACACTAACTAAAACATTATACTAGCCTAATAGCTAATAGCAAACAGATGAAAATCAAATATCCCTTGATATTGTTCTTAAAATTATCACGAAGAGGAACTATAATAAAGGGTCCGCCAATAGGGACGCTCGATCTTTGACAGCTCATGGCGGCCATGTTGTTTGTGGTAGAGTTGGCAAACGTAGTTGTTATTATTCAGTGTATCTTCACAAATCACCATGAACCATTTCAGCCGCGAGAAACATGTGCAAATCGTTAAAACTTATTACGAAAATCATTCATCGGTTCGAGCAAAGGTAACTGTTTGGTGTGGATTTTGGGCCGGAGGCATCATCGGGCCGTATTTCTTCGAGAACGACGATGATGTGTCCATCACGGTAAACGGCGAACGATACAGATCCATGATAACGAACTTTTTCTGGCATGAAATCGACAATATGGATGTCGAGGATATGTGGTTTCAGCAGGACGGCGCTACGAGCCACACAGCGCGCGCCACAATGGATCTTCTGCACGAGCGCTTCGGAGGAATGGTTATCTCGCGCGGAGGCGACATCAACTGGCCACCGAGATCGTGCGATTTAACCCCACTAGACTATTTCTTGTGGGGTTTTCTTAAATCACAGGTCTACGCAAACCAACCACAAAACACTGATGCCCTCAAAGTCAACATACGCCACGCCATCGATGAAATACAGCCCGATTTGTGCGCCAGAGTCATTGAAAATTGGACTTCTCGTATGCGCGCCACCCAGCGAAGCCGAGGTGGACATTTGACCGATATTATTTTCCATACATAATGCCTTCGAATACTCTTTCAAGCAAAAAATAAATTTCATTTATACCTCTCACACAACTTGCTTTATTTCATTTTAAAGATCGAGCGCGCTTATTGGCGGACCCTTTATAAAGGGCTCTTACATTCTTCAATATACTTAAAAGTATAAAAAAGTACTAACTAACGCTAACTAATGCATTATAGATATCCTTTATGTAACCATATCATTACATTCGGTCATCCTACTAAAAATAATAACAAAAGAACACAAGAGAAAAATATCACGTACTCTGTGTACGAGTCGCTATCACTTGAATAAATTAATGACAAGTCGTCTTCACTTACATCAGCATTTTTATTTTCATTTATTAGAATATCATTAAGTGCGTTAGGTGTTTGCAGACCCTCAAACCTATGAGTCTGATATTAATTGTTTATTTGAATCCAGCCTTTAATTTAATTTTACTATATAATGATTAGCTAGGTATATCTATTTTTATTGGTGATTGAGGATCCTTTCAACAATTCCCACCGTGAAATCATTTGTTAAGGTCTTCTAATTGATATTGTTCATCACAGCAAAACCATATACGGATATCATTTCGGTTAGTAGTTACTCCAGAAATTCTGTTAATAGTTTTTGAAGGAAACTAACACTATTTCAGTGTCTCTCATATTCAGTGTATTTCTTTCACAAATCAACAGAAACAATATAAGTATTATAGATTTATTAAGAATATTTTTTAGTTCAGTTTTTGTTTCATGTTTTCATGTTCATGTTTTGAAATTAATTATTATTTATTTTCATGAATTTTATAAATATTGATTTTATTAATACTACTGATTTTATTAATTTTTATTATTTTTTTATTTAATTTATAATTTTATTAATACATATTATAATTTCAGTGGAACTGGTTCAATGCTGCCGCATATCTTTATAATAGATCAAAGAAATAATCAAAGACCTAAACCCGGATACCACACGGGGTAGAAAAGAACACACATACAGTCAATGTGGAAATTAATGAATTATTCTTACTATAATTTTTCTTCAGAGCGTGTTAGTAATTATGAAAAAAATCATTTTAGATACGCATAGGGCAAAGGATATAATTCATATCCAAATAATTAATATATGTTCCTGTATTGTAATTTTTTAATTGATAATATTATTTAATTGGCCGACCAATCAGCTTCTGAGTACCCGGAATAAATGTGGGTGCCACAAAAATTCAGCATATTATGTATCCTCTATTTATGGTCGAAGGTAATTACCACCAGATTTAAGATATATAATTATAATTCATTATTTTCCTTTTGTAGCCGCTAATGTCTCTTTGCGGCATTTACAGGTGCTTTTTACCTTCCAAACACGTTCTTATGCAGACCATTAAGTATTTACGTATAAAAAATGCAATTCGATGTTGTTATTATAAGCATCAAATGCTGCATCTTGTCCTCGTTGGATAATATCTACATTATTACTCGCCATCTGCCACATTTCTGATTCCTTCTTTCCACATTTCTTATAAATTTATATTTTATAATTTTCATATAAGTAAATAACTAAATATATGCCTGACACTTTTTTATCAATATGTTCACTAGAACAAGTTAATATAGATAAATAGTAAACTAGGTACCTAGATATTATTCTATGAATGTGAGTCTTGCTTATCAAAAGTAATATCACATAAAAATGTCATTACACAACTTATTGGTATTAATAAGAAATTAAATTGACTCAATTGAATAAATCGTACATCATTCTGAAGAGCTTGAATAAAATCGAAAGAACTTGGGCAACTTTTCAATGATTAATTTTTATATATAATCAAATATACCTACACGTGGTGAATGTTTGCTAGTTCTTATGAACGATGATTCATATTTTGTCATTGTAGGTACCACTTGGGCTCTTAGTATTTGTTTTAATTTTAAGCTTCAGAGATATTATATTTTGTATTTTATTGTTGGTTGGCAGCATGAAAAAATATTTTTCTCAAAGGATGTTCAAAATAAGCTAAGTTTATTTTAAATTAAGTATATTCAATATGTGATATTTATAAAATATTAATTACTATCTTGTAACATTTTGTGTTTTAAAATTCAAATATTGCAGAATTTTCAGACGTAAAATGTGATGCTATTTATATTGTGACGCTCTGCGTTCAGTGCGGAGTTTTTATTCGAGCGCCACTGTCTGTTTATAGGGCAGAGATACCACTTTTCCATACAGGCAGTTCTGTAAGGGCCACGGGTAGCTGCGAGTGGAGACAGGCAGTAATCCAGGGGTCACGTGACTTATATATAGACCTTATCTACAGTAATACACAGGTATCTGGTTACAACAAGTTTATTTATTCTTCAGGACATCTTTTTGTATTTCTATCCTTGTCTAACAAACAATCTATACTACTATCTACAGGTTATTCAGTCTGCCTACGTCATACTTGGATAATGATTAAGCGGGAGTATCCGATGGAGTTAGCGTAGCGCGAGGAAAGCGTGGTATGAGAAAATACTACTAGATGATAATGACTAACTATTTATTAGACAGGCAGGTTACAAATACAGTTCGAGGGAAGAAGCAACAGTGTAAGCATGCGGACCGATCGATTGTTCGAGAACTCAGGTGTTAATCGGAAATGGTCGTTTAAATGATTTGACTTACCATACCAGTTAAAGTGAGCGAGCGAGTACTGTTAGATTGGAATGCACCTTTACTAATGTCGGCGTGTATAATAGAAGCGTATTTGTTGACAAGAAGGCCTTTCGACCGGTTGTCAACTGGGGTGTTGGCAAGAAGGCCTTTCGACCGGTTGTCAACTGGGGTGTTGGCAAGAAGGCCTTTCGACCGGTTGTCAACTGGGGTGTTGGCAAGAAGGCCTTTCGACCGGTTGCCAACTGGGGACGCTGACAAGAAGGCCTTTCGGCCGGTTGTCAGCAGCTACCAACAAGAAGGCCTTGCGACCGGTTGTTGGTAGAAACCGCGTAATCACTCCAGTCTGGTATGGCTTCTGGATGTCGTCCTTCCTGAGTCCTGTACTGCGTGTATAGGGCTTACTTCTGGTCTCGGATTACGGCTGGAACTACTAGACGGTTCAGGTAGGCGGAGATGATGCTGTTGGAGCTTCTGGCTTCTGGCTGCTGAGAGTCTTGGACACAGACTGACTGTTTCAGTTTGGGAGCTCTAGTTTTATTAAATATTTCGGCGCGGTGGGGACCGACTCCCTACCATGAATTTCTGAAGCGTAATCATGTGTGTTCGACATTGTTCCGGCGCGCGCTCGATGATATCGAGCTGGCCTGCGGATAGTTTTCTTGGTATTGGAAATCGTATTTTGTACGTGAGATTTCCCAGAAAATATTTATTTGTATGTACGTTGTAAGCAGATCTGAATTTAAAATAAAATAACAATGCTTGTCGAAAAAGAAACGGACCCATAAGGTCAATAGTAACTTATAAATACGAAAATATATTCCTACTTAGCTTAATAATTAAAACAATATAGCAATGACAGTACAATTTTAAGTAACGAGTGGAAAAATATTTCCACTTCGTTACAATATTATTATAATTCTGTGACTATTATTTTGATTTAAATATGATATTTTTTCTAAGGATCTTGGCAATAAGAAAGCATTAGTTAGAATGTATTATTTAATATATAGGTTTATTTATTAACAGTTATCAAATTGATTATTTGAATTCAAATTCCTTAAAAATAATACCCTGTATCCTACCATAACATAGAACTAAAAACATGTAATAATGTAATAAAAAACATATTAGGTATAATACGTAATAATAATTTCATAAATATAATATATAATAAAATTCTTTAAAAAAAGCAAATCCGACTTCAAAAAATCTATTGTAAGAAACGGCACAAAAAAGGAAAAATAATTACCTATGTTATTAATTCTTACTTGGAATACAATCAATTTATTAGGCCAATAACATACAATTATTGTTATTTTGGAGTCGGTGCCAGACAAGGTTTACGAACGTATAACGAAGTAGCTTAGGTATACATCTATAATTGTACTCGACTAGAAGTTTGAATTTAGGTTTATTTGTAATTGTGGTGTCGTTTTAGGCAGTTGTATTCAATGGGGTATTTTCGCTCGATGGAAACAAAAATGGGCAATTGTATAATCAACAAGTACATTTTTTTTCTTAATTTGTGACATAAGAAATAATGTGCAATATTCAGAGATAAGTGTTTAATTGCAGTTTGCATTTCTATGACGTCACTAAGCGAAAATAGAGAAATCACTAGATATATAATATGTTATATATGTATATAGAAATACTAATATCAGCAGCAATGGCTGATAGGAAGCGGTGCGGCGTCGCTGCCGCCAACATATAGACATAATACCCTAAAAAGCACTACATTTGCCGCATTATTTGATTTTGCGCTTAATGACGTCACATGATTTTATTAATTTTTTTTGCAGCTTGTTTTAGAACTGAACAAAAAAATAAAAAATAAGGGTGTCTTCTTTTTCCATTTACTTTCTGCTGCCATTGTTAAAAAAAACTGCGAAAATACCCCATTGTAAGTGAACACGTTAGTTAATCTTGGATAGCACCGGCTCCAAAAATAACGATAATTGTATATATTATTGGCCTAATAAATTGATTTTATTCTAAGTAAGAATGAATAACTTACTTCTTCTTTAAATACTTATGAATTATATTATATATGTAATTTAATATTTTCTATCATCTAGTTAGTAAAAGCCAATAAAACTAAAATGAGACCCACTTAAAAATAAGCCCTTTCAAACAAAAAAGAATGTTTAAAATTGATTAATAAATAATAAATGAGGGAGTTCTGAGGTAACTAACATACAAAAAAAACCTTACAGACAGTGGAATCCTTTTTTGGAGTCGGTTAAAAATATATGTATTTGCAGATTTCAAAATACTGGATTTTTAAAACTCATGGAAATTTGAAGAGGTATGCGGCTATTTGCATATAACATATTGAGGTTCATTTTTCAACCAGAGTCCTAACAATCAAGGTAGCAATGACAGTTAAGCATGGCTAAATACAAATTTAGACACGGGTGTTGACATAATTGTGTGATGCCCATAGAACCGTGCGTTAAAAGTAGAGCCCCCCATGCCTTATACCGGGTGTCACCCCATAACAATATCTCTATTAAGCATTGTGCAGTTAGTCTATTAACTTGTATTTATGAGATCCCATTGTGAGTCCCAAACCGACAACAGACTCAACAGAGGCTTTACCACTGTAAAAACTCAGGTCAGTTCATGATAATCCCATTTGAAAACAACCCCAGAGCGCCCATTCAACCTTTTGTCGATGATAAAATGTTATTGAAGTCTTATTTTTATTTAATTTCCGATGATCCTGAGTAATCAGATTAGGCTGTTGCTTGTATAAGGATTAAATGATATAGTTTTATTGTTTTATTAATAGTTTCATGGGGGTCCTAAATTACCCATATATTATCTTGCTGCAAATCTTTATTTGGCTTCCATAAAATAGTAAGTTGCATATAATTAATATTATTTAACATATTGTTAAGTATGCTATATATACGTGGAATATTCAACATATCGTTCTGTATCATAATGGCAATAACTTGGGAAATACCATGTACATTTTGGAGGGCAGGGCAATCGGCATCTAATTTGGAACGATAATTTTTTATATATTATTATTATTTTTTAGTTCTTACTCATCTGAAATATACACAATGTTTATATCTGCAGCGAATTTTACATTTGTTTAGAATTATAAAACTGTGACTGTGAGGTACTTGATTGTGGAGAAATATATACCTAAATATCATTGTTCACTGGATCATTGAAAATAATCTTTATTTTCATTAAAAAACAATTTGCATATTCACCTTTATTTAAAAAAGGATATAATGGGCGATAATATTCTATTTAAGTAGAACAGTATCAAAGATCATACAATAGTTAACTATCTCCTGTTTTTGTATACCAATTATACTAAATACAACAATATCCAAGAAGCGACAATGTTGCTAGATATTAAAGGAACCTCAGATTTTAACACAAAGAAAACAGAATATTTTGGGTCCCTAAAAAATATGTTGTGTGGCGCTGCGCTGTTTAGAGAATCGTCGCGTCGTGTTCAGAGAATGTATACGTTTCTCAGATTTGCAAAGCACGTAAATTTTGATTTAAAAAACATATCGCAGGTTATCATAATGCGCAACTGTATTGAGAAAAAAATATCATAATTTGCCACTATTTTGTATCTTTGGCATATGTGTAATCGTTCTTAATATCAACAACAGCTGTAGATACGTCACTGAAATTTTAAAAATTCCAAAATTGTATAGGTAAGTTATTAAGGGCAAATTTAGCACAATTGAGTCCTCTGGTTTCAAAACCCGACAAATCCATTTTTAGGGAAAATTGAGTTTGATACGGCAATGGATTTGTCTTTGCCACTTCTACGATTTAGTTCTACTGATATAATGCAAAATCCGGCATATACATATAATATTTGTATTTAAAATTTTGGGTTAGTATCAAAAAGCCGACAAATCCAAGCTGCGTTAGAATCAAAAGCCAGCAAATCCGAATTAGCCAATTACAGCCCTTGTTTGAAGTCACGCGACATTATAACATATTAATCATCTGTTCGTTTTGCCAGTACCATTTGAATACATTCATTTACCTAACGGTTTAGTCCGGTAACGATCTTTTTTAGTAATCAAATTAAGTACTAAGCAGTACCTTAGTAGGTAACTAAGTCATTATCATAATAATAGTAATGGAGTGTGGTGAATTTTCTAAGCCAGTTACACCCGAATTGGCGCGAAAACGTGTTTCCCGACCAAATATTTGGAAACGAGCTGTACAGAAGGAAGAGAGGTAAGAAGCAACATTTTTTTTTAAAAAAATACATAGGTACTATACAAGATTTAATTCTTTTTAGATATAAACCTAAAGCATTACCTTCATATCCATCTTGTAAACATGCTACAAAGTCTTATAGATGTAGTACACTGTTGATGCGCGATGTGAGAGAGTTTCATCAAAATTTTTATTCGCATAAGGATAAAATAGGCCAGGATAACTTTATTATTAAACATTGCAAAACTAGTGATATAAAACGCAGAGGGCGTACAGGAAATCAGTTGTATAAAAAAAACTTTTCTGTAAAGTATAATATTGGTCTTGCTGTTTCGACAAAAATGATACCCGTATGCCAAAAATCATTTCTAGATATTCTGAAAATTAAGAAAGATCGCGTGCTCGGTGTACTCAAAAGATTTCATGACAAACGACTAATGGCTCAAGAAAAGAGGTGATCGAAAAACAATGAAATATGCTGAGAGAAAAAAATGTGTAATGAAATTTATTGAAAAATTTAAAACCGTTGAGTCGCATTATTGCAGAAATAGGTCTTGCCGCATGTACTTGCCCTCTGATTTAAATATATCGAAAATGTGGCGTTATTACTGTAACGAGGTGGAAGTCGATCCGTCGTTTATTCTGGTAAAAAAAAGTTATTTTCGACATATATTTAATACCTGCTATAATATTGGATTTGGTTCTCCCAGAACAGATGTGTGTTCTACTTGTCTTCAATTACAGGAAAAAATCAAAATAGAAAAAAACGAGCAACTCAAAAAAATCTTATGACTGAGCGCCATGTGCATAAATTAAGAGCTAAAGCTTTCTTTGACTCATTGAGAGAAGAAAGGCAAGGCCTTAAAACGATATCGTTTGATTGTCAAAAAAATCAGGCAATGCCAAGGATTCCTGACCAGTCAGTTTATTATAGTAGACAGCTATACACATATAATTTTGCTGCCGTGACAGGGTCATCGCATGCACCGTTGTCAAATAATGATAATGTGTTTTTATATACGTGGACTGAGGATCAACACCCTAAAGGAGCCAATCAAATTGCCAGTGCAATTTTTCACAAACTTTGTAGCACCAACCTAGATGCAATAGACACTGTTCGCCTTATTGCCGATGGCTGTGGCGGCCAAAATAAAAATTCTATAATGATAACGATGTGTATTAAATGGCTTAGTGTTGATGCTCCTCAATGTGTCAAAAAGTTAGAGCTCATATTCCCCGTAGCTGGCCATTCATATATTCCCCCAGATAGGGTTTTTGGACAAATTGAGAAGGTTACCAAAAAAAAAGATACTATCGTTTCTCCCGAGGAGTTTATTGAAATATTTGAAGACCATGGAAAAGTTTTTATATTGGGTCAGCATGTGGAGGTGTTCGACTGGAAGAAAGATAGTCAAAATTGTATTTAAGCCTCCTGCACAATGGCACTTCCGATTCAACATGAGTAAAAGATTTATACTCAAAAGGGGCGGAAGAAATAACATAACCATACGAGGAGAACAATCTTATAAGTCTAGGGGAATATAAGTCTGTGTTCAAAAAAGGAAAATCAGTAAATAACATCATGCAAAGTCGATTATCCAGTGGTGTAAGTCCTAACAAAGAAAAGCTAAAGGATGTAAAAGTTCTATTGGAGAAGCACTGGGGTAAAGACTGGCATACATTAGAAGATCTGAAATATTATAGTCAAGTTTTGGACAAATACTCGAAAATGAGATTTTATGTGAACCATTTGAAGAAATTCCCGACTTAGTTGTCTGATCCCTATTTTATGTAAAAAAATATTTTATGTATTAAAACTTATTTTTAATGATCAGATGTTAATAATAAAACTTAAAAAAAAAACATTTTTTTTTATTATGGAGGGGAAAGTGTGAAAAATTTAAGAAAATTAGTTGCAAAACTCGATAAATCCAAAAGTCAATATCAAAACCCGACAACTGCCATTAGTTTATTTAAATTGTGACGTTATTAATGCCATTTTGGGTACAACAATCTAGTTTTTAACTAACCAGTCTAACCTTTATATAATTTCAAAACATTTTGAAAATTGGATGATGAGAAAATGCCGTAACAGTTTTTTGCGATTTCCCAACATTTGACCTAAATGGATTTGTCGGGTTTTGAAACCAGAGGACTCAATTTTAATAAAATCAATCGTCAATCTTTGTCACAGGTGTAAATAATAAGTGATTTTTCCGACTAATAGGCCAAGCAAAATAGGACAGAAATAGCAGTTAATAGGAACTAATTACCATAAATCTGATTTTGTGAGGAACGAAGTTTGTTATATATGAAGCATGTTACTAAAAATCCCCAGTAATCCAAGTGTCGGATTACCTTAAAAACCGATGAAAACTGGTGCGCGACAAAAGCCATTGCAAATTTCTCGCCTGGACGCACAGTCAGTATATAATGCCGTTGACTGAGTAGTATACCAGGATAATCAAACATATAATTGAAAGTGCTATCCATATTCTTAAAATCGGAAATTCGATCAGTGTAATGCTCTGACAGTAGTTCCAGTTCATCAGCATAGCGACCGTATTCAGTGTTTTTCTGACTGGATAATGTTAAAAAATTAAAACAGTGTTTACTTCTCATTTGTGTTTCCCACAAGCAAATCTTATTTTGCAAAGCTTTAAGACGACTGAATAGCTGATTTACCAATTATTGACCTTGTTTTTGAAGCTCAAGTTCAGGTCGTTTAAGTGTCCTGTGATGTCTACCAGGAATGCCAAGTCACCAAGCCAAGATAGATCACAAATTTGAGGCAATATTTTCTCGTTCATTTCTAAAAAATCGGCTATTTCTTTTCTAAGGTAATAAAACCTTTTTACCATTTTTTCCCATTTGTACGCCGCTCTCAATGGAATTTTTGCCACGCTAAATATTAGATGCCCTTACAGTTACGTATCCGTGAAGCTGCATTGACACAGGTCTTGATCTAAGTGTTACATCGGATTTTGAAAGCTTTCAGTTATAGTGTAAAATTATAATTTTTTTCAATTTGAACGCCACTGACGGGCTGTCACTTTAATTTTTTCAATGACTATTATTAGTTACCCTTACAGTTACGTACCTGAGAAGTTTGATGGACACAGATCGTGATCTAAGGGTGGAGTCAGGATTTGAACGCTTCGAGTTATAAGGCTTAAATTCTGATTTTTTTCATTTTTACGCCACAGACGAGCAGTCAATTGAATGTTTTCAATGGTAATAATTATTAGTTGCCCTTACAGTGGTTTACCTCAGAAGTTGCATGAACATAGGTCTTGCTTTAAATGTGGAATCGGAATTTGAAGGCTTTCAGTTATATAAGTAAAATTACGATTTTTTCCCCTTGTACGCCACTGACGGGCTGTCAATTGAAATTATTCAATGCTAATTATTACCTACCCGTACATTACGTACCTGAGAAATTGTATGGACACAGGTCCTGATCTAAGGGTGGATTCAGGATTTGAACGCTTCAAGGTTTCGAGTTAGATGGCTTAAATTATGATTTTATCTATTTTTGCACCACTGTCAGGCTGTCAATTGAATTTTTTTTTGCTAATTATTATTATTATTCAGTTTTTAATCGTCTCCGGATGATGCCAACTTGGTTGGCGAAACGCGCGTCGAGCGAAGTGAAAGTGTTTTGGTGTTTGTGGAAACTACTCCGAGTGTGCTAATTATTAGTTGCCCTTACAGTTACGTACCTAAGAAGCTTCATTAACATAAGTCTTGATCTAAGATTGGAATCAGGATATGAACGCTCCGAGTTACATGGTTTAAGCTTGATCTTTTCCATTTACACGCCACTGACGGGCTGTCAATTGAATTTTTTCTATATTAATTATTAGTTATCCTTACAGTTACGTACCTCAGAAGCTGCACGGACGCAGGTCCTGATCTAAGGGTGGAATCAGGATTTGAACGCTTCAAAGTTTCAAGATAGATGGCTTAATTTATGATTTTATCCATTTGTGCACCAATGACGGGCTGTTAATTAAATTTTTTCCATGCTAATTATTAGTTACCCTTACAGTTAGGTAAATGAGAAGTTACATGGACACAGGTCTTGCTCTAATGGTGGAATCGGAATTTGAAAGCTTTCAGTTATAGTGTAAAATTATATATATTTCCATTTGAACGCCACTGACGGGCTGTCAATTGATTATTTTCAATGATAATTATTAGTTACCATTACAGTTACGTATCTGAGAAGTTACATAGACAGAGGTCTTGATTTAAGGGTGGAATCAGAATTTGAATGCTTCTTGTTATATATAAGTAAAATTATAAGTTTCAATGCTAATTTTTAGTTACGCCCTTACAGTTACCGAACCAGAGCAGTAACATCGAGTTAAAGAGTCAGTTAAGTGTGGAATCAGGTGGAATCAGGATTTCAACGCTTCGAGTTATATGGCTTAAATTATGATTTCAACCATTTGTACACCACCGGCGGGTTGTCATTTGAATTTTCTGAATGCTAGTTATTAGTTGCCCTTACAGTTACGTACCTGAGAAATTAAATGGACATGGGTCCTGATTTAAGGGCGGAATCAGAATTTGAAGGCTTTTAGTTATATAAGTAAAATTATATTTTTTCCATTTGTACGCCACTGACGGGTTGTCAATTTAAATTTTTCAATGATAATTATTAGTCACCCTTACAGTTACGTACCTGAGAAGTTGCATGGACACAAGTCTTGATCTAAGGGTGGAATCGGAATATGAAGGCTTTCAGTTATAGTGTAAAATATGTTTTTCCCATACGAATACGAACGCCACTGACACTGAACGACACTAACTAAAACTTAGTTGACACGGGTTGTCAACTAAATTTTTGATTGATAATTATCAGTTACCTACCTGAATTACGTACCTGAGAATTTTGATGGATCAGAATTTAATGGCTGGTTATACAAGTAAAATTATAATTTTTTCCATTTGTACGCCACTGACGGGTCGTCTATAGATTTTTTTTCAATGATAATTATTAGTTACCGTTACAGTTACTTACCTAAGAAGTTACATGGACACAGGTCTTGATTTAAGGGTGGAATCTCAGGATTTGAATACTTGGAGTTATATGGCTTGAGTTATGATTTCATCCATTTTCATGCCACTGAAGGGTTGTAAATATCATTTTTGGTGTATGTCGTAACTGAGAGCACTACTGATTAAATAATGTGTGCTAAGTTAACAGTTGCAGCAAGTAAAAAGTTGTAAAACTTTAAGCAATAAAAATTAACAGTGGTGGAAATTACAAAATTCTACTAGCTTCAGAGATACACAGTTTCGATTTAGTATAATGCAGTAGAAACTAATATTGGTAGACATACATGCTTTCTGCAGCAAGTTGCGTGCGCTGTTTAAATAATAATGCCACAAAAATCTGAATAGCGGTATTTTGGAGATACACGTTTTTGCACCTCGGCCGACGAAGCTAATCTTGGGTTTGTAGCAATTTTTTGTACACAAAGAAATAATCAAGTACATAGATAAATAAAATCAAAGGAAAACACTTACCAGTTGTATATCTGGACAAATATATGGAAACGAATCACTTAGAAGTTATACAAGTTCTTTCACCTCTATTGAGGATCTTGTAATGAAGTGGAAAATTGGTTGAATTCAAAATTTCGATGGTATCCAAAATAGTCTCAAAAGGGTGCCTGTATTTTTGAGAGATGTGTTACAGTATTGTCGATTACTACCATATAACTGTTGCATATTGTACCGCTCATCTTGTATATTGCTGTTCAACTGGTAGCCTTGTTCCAATTCAGTTTTAATATCTTCAGTACTTATACCGTCTTGATGGAGTCCTCGCAGGACGAATACGTGGGTCTTCTTTTGGCGGTGAATTTATGATATGCTTGATTGTCTTGCTTAAAAGTTTCCATGGATGTGTGCCAGTCTTATAACGTTTCAGTATATAAAATGGTCGTATTGATTGCTTGTTTCCAGTGAAATTTGCATTTCAGGTTGATTTTTAAGTATTCGGTCATCCGACCACTTTCGATGAGCTAATTTTCCCCTAATGTATGACATGTTATTTCATACTGATCTTTTTTACAAGACTTTACAGCATCATCGATAGATGATGCAGAACACTCAGAAATTAATTAAAAAACAAATGAATGATCCTTATAAATAATATATTCTTGTCCTTGAGAACACAATTCAGGGAAACCCGTGTAAATTTTGGTATATTTGTTCGTACCAAGAAAGATCGAATAAACCAGGAAATCTTCGAAACAACATATCGAAATCCGAGACTCTCCCAGTTGTTGATGGTTTCTCAAATTAATTATCCAATGTTTATATAGGTTTTATGCTACTCATATAAACGAAAACCTATTGTTAAATAATAATGATATAAATATACGATGCATGAAAGAGATCAAAAGATAGATCAAAAAGCATAAAAAAACTGAAAAATAAAATTAACCTAGGCGTCGATAATGTTCCTAGTTTCGTAATCAAAGACTGCGCTGCAGTATTTATTGAATCATTGTTTAATCTATCACTAACCGGTTCAAAATATCCAGATGTATGGAAAATTGCACGAATTTGTATCTTACTTGAATTCGGCGATCGTTCTCATATTAATAGCTATAGAGCAATAGCAATCCCATGTAATTTTGGCAAGTTACTAGCAGTTGTTATCTATGCTGTTGAAGTGTAAATATACTTCAGTCAAAGGCCTAATATCCATAAAGGCCGTTTCAACCTGGATTCCTGAAGAAACGATCTATGATAACCAACTTGGCCTCTAAATATTACTCAATATGTATCACAACATAATATGTACATAAAGTTTTCGACCAAATAGATCACTTTGTACTATTATCCAATCTAAAAGACATTGTTTTTTAAGATTCCTTAATTTAAATGTGTTGAGTATGAAGGCTTTAGTTCAAAATTATATATTGCAAAATCTGGAGTTCCACAAGGGTCGAATCTGGGACCGACAAATAATAAAATTCCACAAGGGTCGAATTTTATTATGTTTTTAATGGCCTGACAACAGTTATCGATTCTCCTCATTTATTATTTGCAAATGACCTGAATTTTTGATGGAAATTCACTCTATACAAGGCTGCCTCCTTGCAAAATGAACTCAACAAAAGATGCGGATGGTGTTCTGAAATACTTTTAAAATAAAATATTTTAATGGTACCTAAGGTTATGTAATATGTATTATAGTAGAAAGGAATCTACAATTATTTTTGTTTATCATATATACAATAACATGCTGGATCGTTGTGTAATTTATTAAGATCTAGGAATTATATTTGATTTATGATTAGGATTATTATAAATTAGAAATTACACACAAAACTCACTTTCACTTAACATATTAATGATATGGTCAAATCATCATGTAAAGTATTAGGTCTCCTAGTCAGAAATTAGGGTGGTTTTATAAATATGATTACAATAAAACTGTTATATGCATAGACCTACGTCTATGGTTATATGTATCATATTTAATAAGTAACTTGGAATTTTATTTAATTATCTGGTTTCCCCTATTATCAAAACTCAATAATGCTTATAGAATCGGTGCAACGTAGATGTTTAAAATATGTTTTGCAAGTGCAACGGCTTTTATCCTCATCGAGGATAAAAACATTACCTTCATCTACCATTATATTTGTTGTGAACTGACATGCTTTAATGTCTTAATAATGTAATATATTGCTTGCTTAAAAGTTGTTCTGTTGCTAAGCAAATTGAAATATATTAAGTTGATGAAAAAATTATTAAAAATCTGTCAAATCAGTCAAATCAGTTGTAACCAAATGTCACAACTGATAAAAATGGTAATACGATTACAGTACGTTATGTATTATTTGCATCATTTTTTGGTAATAACATTTAGATGTAAATAAAACCAGCCAAGGTAACGAAACACCGACAAGTTTTCTTGCATTTTATATCGAATATGGGCTATCTATTCATTGGGCTATCTTTCTTAATACCAGCAAAGGGTCGATTTTTCTTACACATAATGGAATTAATTTCGAGATAAAAAGTGCTGCGAAAAAAGCATGATAAAAATCTTATTAACTATTTTGGAATACCAGCATACTGCCACAGAATTAATGTGCTCTTTGAAGCTGACGCTACGCCATAATTTTCTGACTGCAGTAATTTATGACACTTAATATTCTAATTGTCGGACAAAAGTAAGCAAGTATTTAGTCGGAATGGTGAAATAGCATGTTATGTATACGTAATTCTACAAACCCTTGGGAAAAGGGCACTAATATTTTAGGTCGAACTAAAGGGCGACGTTGTAC
>CAXKVY010006273.1:0-16816 GCA_964058915.1 Tetropium fuscum | reverse complement strand
GGTTGCGCGAGAAAGACTGTTTTTATTTAAAAGCATCTAAAGGTAATAAGGTTGTTATTTTAGATAAAGAGGACTATTATGAACGGGTAAACAACCTAATTAGTAATGGTCCTTATAAAGAACTTAGACTAGAAACCCTTTACCAAGAATGACCAGTGAAATAAAAAATGTTCTCAAATAACAGGTTAAGAACAGGTCTAACCCTACCGTACCTAGATTGTATTATATACCAAAAATCCATAAGCCAGGGATGTCGGTGCGTGCAATAGTATCGTCTATTGGATCTCCGACTTAAGCTTCTCGATCTCCACTTATCAAAATGGTTGACTAAGGAATTTGAAAGTTTGCCCATTGCACAGCCTAGTTTTTCAGTTAAAAATTCGATTGATTTCATTGATAAGGTCAAAAATATTCAATTGCAAGAGGATGAAATTTTTATTTCCTTTGATGTTTGTGTTCATTATTTCCGAGTGTACAAATTCCACAGATCTTGAGGATTTACTCGAATTAAACAACTATGGAAAATAAGTAATAAAAGAATATATAAACCTTACAAAACTTTGTATTAAACAAAATTGCTTCCGTTTCAATGACAAGTTCTATGAACAACATGAAGGAACCGAATGGGTAACTGTATATCGCCTTTCATTGCTGATGTCTTCATCAGTCCATTTGAAACTGAAGCAAAAGAAGAATTCGAGTATTTTCCTAGGATTTGGCTGAAATATGTGGATGACATTTTTGTCGTGTTTGACACTAATATTGCGTATGTAGAACACTTCCATTTCCAAATTAAATAGTTTCACTTCTGTAAAGTTTATATATGAACTAGGAAATAATGGAAAACTTAAAAATAGTGAAAATAGGTTAGGATTTGTTATATATAGAAAATATACCAGTACCGTCAGATATATCCCTAATGACTCACCACTGCTATCAACACAAAATGGCGAGTTTTAATTTTCTTGTCCATCGTTTACTAAGCTTCCCTCTCACTAATGACAGTTTTGAAAAAGAAAAATTATTAATTAAAGATATAGCTGTGAGTAATGGTTATCCTAGAGATATAGTTGAAAAACTAAATAGGAAGCGTAAATTGAAGGTACACACTTGGTAATTCACTTGACATACTTAGTAATTCTACGACCTTTCAAAGAGATCTAGAGACTCCAAAATATATATCCATCCCGTACGAACCCCGGTTTACTCGTGGTCTCAATAAGGTCTTCAAAAACGTGGGTATAACAGCGATTCATTCGTCGAGTAATAAATTACAACAACTCTTAGACAACCCAAAAGATAAAATTGTTTCAAATGAAAGGTCTGGGATTTACGAAATTAGTTGTAATGATTGTGATCGAAAATATGTTGGACAAACGAGACAATCAATAAACACCAGATTTAAAGAGCATATGGCTCATCTAAAATATGGAATAACAGATAAGTCTAGTGTTGCACAACATGCTTTTGACAACAATCATAGAATAGATATTAGTAATTTAAGATTAGTTAGAAATGTGACCAATAATAGACAGTTGGATGCATTTGAGAGCATAGAAATTTTAAAATGTAAAAATAGTATGAATAGCGACAAGAGACCTATACCGTATAGCCCGCTTTACGCATTGCTTAGCAACTGATTGAAGCGTGACTAATAATTTCACCACAAATAGTATAAATAGGGTAGATTTTTAGTTTAAGATTAGGTTTAATCGTCTCCGGATGATGCCAACTTGGTTGGCGAAACGCGCGTCGAGCGAAGTGAAACTGATTTGGTGTGGAAACTACTTCGAGTGTTATATCTAATAAAGTTCAATCAGTTGATCTGTTTGTCTTTAGTGGCCCTATTTAGTAAGAAATTGTGGGCTCTAAATCCAAATACATAATAAGAGAGGACCGCCATTTAAAAAATCAAAAGATTAGTTAATTTCCGAGCAAAGCGGAAGTAGTTTCTGATTGAGTGAAATGTAGATACCCCCCAAATTCCTTATGGAAATATGAAAAATAAGGAAGATATATGGACCGGGAGGTTGTGACAGATTTTCAGACGCGATTTTACCCAGAATGCCTTTTGGAGGGTATTATTATATGCATATTCTGATGATGAAATAAATGACAAATTAAAGAATCATCCCATGGAATTCATATATTATCTTCATATATTATCCTAGCATACCATGTATACTTCTTAATGGTAGCATGTTTACAGACGCGTATAAATCATTTTTTAAATGCAAGCACACCTAACTGTGGCAGCAATTTGGGCTAACGCAAACGGGATTCCTGTGACTTTGGAACTATAGTATTTTACTTGAACTTTGACAGTCCGAATAAAATCGTATCGAAACGCTTAATTTGCAAACAAATGTTAACTCACTTAATATATGAAGTCGGGATGATTCTTTAATTTATAATTTTTCATCTTCAGAATATGCATATCTTTTAAACGATCATTCAAAAGGCATACTTGGTAAAATCACATCTGAAAATCGGTCACCCGGTCTAATAGGAACCATCATAATTATGTGGTACCTTATAACACCCTGTGTATATAGGTATAGTTTACTTAGATATCTGCATCTACATATATACTTATCGCCAAATTTTTTACGATTTTATTTTATTGCGTCCATCGATATACTAACTCAAATTATTATGACCTACATTTCCTTAAACCACCAATTGAACGGCGACGGTGTATATTTCATAGAGGTCGTTGTTTCTTTAGAAACTGTTTTAAAAATTTATGGATATTGATTATTTTTGTTTATTTTTCTTATTATAGGACATTTACATTTAATGTGTATTATTGTGGTAGTTTCCATCAGTTTTAATTTTTGCCATCTACCACCACGATTATTATTCATTAATGATATATATTGCTTCAGGCAACTTATTCTGGAGAGGTAATTTAGAGTTCATTATTTATTCATTTCTAATAACTGTTACAAAACGACCTGTTTAGAAAAATGTTAAAGAGAAAAATCAAATATAATCTTACGAAGCTTATAAGATTGTTTATTTTAAAATACCTTATATTTTAATAATATAATTTAATAAAATTTATTTCTATAAATATTTAAACCTTAATAAATTACCAGAGTATTTCATCACTATATTGTTTACCTTTCCTGTTTTATTTTAGTATAGTATGGGACAAAAAAAATTCTTATACACCTAAATGTATCTAATCCAATGATATACAATATCTTCTTAATATTTTTTTAGTTAAAGCTAAAAGTAACAGAAACATCGATTTTGTGCTTTCGTAACCGTTATTTAGGGTAACACTCGGAGTAGTTTCCACAAACACCAAAACACTTTCACTTCGCTCGACGCGCGTTTCGCCAACCAAGTTGGCATCATCCGGAGACGATTAAGACGAAACGCGCGTCGAGCGAAGTGAAAGTGTTTTGGTGTTTGTGGAAACTACTCCGAGTGTTACAGTTACATCAAAGGTTCCAGCCCTATCCAGTAGTTATTTAGGGTGTTAAATCATTTTTTTTATATAATTTTTTTCCCCGAAACGTGAAACGTGAAAATAGATTTACCACAAATTTGGTATGAAACCCGGTACAACTGACCTCCATCTAAAAAAAAGTTACGTCAATGGTTTTCTATTCTTTTTTTACATTCAATGATATAATTTTAATAAAAAATATTCTTCTAAGAATTTGAAAGAACTGACTGTTTCGTAATACGTTGAGAAACTTCACTTTAATGCATATAGGTATATCAAGTTAATATAAATAAAATCTGTAACTGAGTTTGGATGAAAGAGAGATTGATAACTTGTCTCTTTCTAGCATTTTGGTTTATATCTAACGTCAAATGAAAGAAATATTAAAAGTATTGCGGAATTGTATTTTACACTTTTTTAAATTAATAAATAACAAATTATAGCAATGAATAAAAAACAAAAAACAAACCAACGCTTATATAAAAGTTGCCCCATTTTTTAAAGGAATATCGCAAACCTGATAGCCATTAAAATAAAAAAACAGCCCACTCTGCTGGAATTAAAATACGTTTACCTCAACCGAACACCTCTGGGAAGCAAAACGTTAAAAACCTTAATTAGGAACGTACATCTTAAATATTGTTACAGCCACGCCGTTTTCTCACTCGGTGTACCACCAGATTGAATTGTAAATTAATCCGAAGCAGGCTAATGCTACCTCATTGCAATTAATATTCCTAGGAGCGGCGTATTTGCACAAACCTGGCACTAAAAGTAAAATTGCACCGCAAATGTATGTCTGAAAGGCTGCGTATTTCAGTAACTTTACGTTCCTTAAGACAATTCATGAGGTCTATCTCTAACGTTCTTATGTACCACTAGATGAAATTCCGACAGTAGCAATAATAAAACACGCATATTAATCTCGTCTCACGACTACTACTTAACTACTTGACACTATGAAAAATTATGCTGGCGTACAAATAACCGCAAGTAAGTACAATCAAATACCATGTAATTGTTTTAAACCGCGCTCAAATAGGAACCTAATGTAGTGATAACCGCACGAATTATGTGAAAATTCAAATGAACGCCAAATCTAGCATTTATCATGTTTGTTCTGACGCACAATTTGTTAAATGTCATAAATGTTATTACTTATGTAGTTTGAAAATACCCAGAACTGGGAAATTTGTGTAAAATCCAGTCGTGTAGCGGGATATATACTGACCATCTCCGCTGACAAATTGACTCGCAGCCATTTGTCAATGCCTGCTAAATAATGCCCGTTCAGAGCCAGAACCTAATTGTAAAGGAATTATTTGAATGCTCACGTAGTCGGTCGTAGTCCGCAACTGCCAATGGTAAAGCATTGACATTATTTTTTAAGTGAAAACTTCTAGGCGCGCCCTGCACTTGTATTTTCGTGGATGCTGAATGAGACTGGGCCGTCACGCATCACGCCCACGCGCCCCGTGCCACGCATCACGCTCTGTAAAAGCGCGCTTTTAAAGCATTTCAAAGACATTTCTTAAAGCATTTCATTCAGTGTATACAACCTCCTCCGTCAGTGCGGCATCGAATAGACGCCCAAAACCCCGGCAGATCCGTAAAATAAAGCAAATTGGTCAGAAACCAGCAACAAAATTAAGGATGTGTGCAAACTTGCAAAGATGAGACGTATCACTGAGCAAGGTACGTCCTTCACACACCCTTCAACAACCAAGAAACCAAACATCAGAGCTACAAAATCCGGTGCGGAAATAAAAACGCAAAACAAATTCCAAAGCCAGCCTGAACACGGCAGGAAAAACCAAAGATAACCAAACACCTGAGACCCCCACTGGCCAAACTAGCAAAGATACGGAGCCCGAGGAAAGAGAAATCGAGCCAAAAGAAGTCAAACCGCCCCAAATCATTGTTCATGGGGCCTTCGACAAGCACAAGCGGACTACCGAATACTTAAAAATCAAACTGAAATGCAAATTCTACTGGAAACAAGCAAAAAATACGACCATTTTATAGACTGAAACGTTAGAAGTCTGGCACACATCCGAGGATTTTTTTAAGCAAGGCAATCTAACATATACATTCACCCCAAAAGAAGTAAGAGCCACGCATTCGTCCTGCGAGGACTCCATTAAGACGGTATAAGTACTGAAGATATTAAAACCGAATTGGAACAAGAATACCAGTTGATGATAACCGCAATATACAAGATGAGCGGTACAAAACACAACAGTTAACCGAAGTTAACCGACAATACTGTAACACATCTACAAAAAGCAGTGAAGATCATCAAGTACAGTGCCGTCCGATGGGAGCGATATAAATTACAAAATCATTATCCAGGGCAGGACGGTTACAGTATACAGGTTGTCATTTTAATCTTCGGATGAAAATGTCTCCTCCGGACAATGAAAAATCGACAAATGGCCCAGACGAAAGTTGTTTGGTTTGAAGGGGGACAGACATTTGTTGCCCTTAACCCCTTTGACCTTGGGTCAAGGGTTCAAGGTCATTCAAGGTCAACTTTGTTTCTTTAAATGCAACCCCCCATTTTTTACATTGGCAATCGATTGTACGTAAAAAAAATGAAACTTTTGTCCAAACAATTTTTTTCCAAAACGCACATGTCCTTAATAATTCAGTTACCAATATTACTCTGTAATGAGACTATTGTTTCAATAATTTTATTCTATTTGCCTAAAGTTTCAAAGTTAAATAAGTCTATTATCTATGCAAAACTGCCTACACATCTCTATTTACATATATATCCTTATCCCAGTCTGTTCACGTCGGTTTTATCTTTTTACGAAGCGATATAAATATAAAAAAACAAGCGATCTGTTTCGCAAACAGGGATATGTGCGTTACGCGGTGATCTTTATAGAGAGGAAGTACTAAAAGCGGGGAAAAAAAATCTATTTTCCCCGCTTTTAGTAATCAAGTAATCAGGCAAACAGGCAAACAGCAAATCAGGCAGTAGTAATCAAGCAAACACTAGTCTGTACATGGGGAGAAAGCAACATTAAAAGCAACTATGCACATACATAAAAAATATGGTAACGATTAGTCAGAGTTTTCGGGGGGCTCAGAATCAGAGTTTAGTTAATTCTATTATTTTTGGTGAAACTATGATGCAATAACCAACACAAAGCAACCCGGAGGGATGCTACCAACCCTATAGATTACTGATCGTAAACACTTCTAGGCTATCCCTATAAAAGAAGGCCAAAAACCATAGTCGTCCATGCTACGAATGAATTTTTGGTGAAACTTTTGTTTCTTTTAGATCTCTTGTGGAAATATTTTTCCACTCGTTACGTAAAATTTTACTGTCATTGCTATATTGTTTTAATTATTAAGATAAGTAGGAATATATTTTCGTATTTATAAGTTACTAATGACCGTATGGGTCCGTTTCTTTTTCGACAAGCATTGTTATTTTATTTTCAATTCAGTTCTTCTTACAACGAGCATACAAATAAATATTTTCTGGGAAATCTCGCGTACAAAATACGATTTCCAATACTAAGAAAACTATCAGCAGGCAGGCTCGATATCATCGAGCGCGCGCCGGAACAATATCGAACACACATGATAACGCTTCGGAAATTCATGGTGAGGGAGTCGGTCCCCACCGCGCCGAAAGATTTAATAAAACTAGAGCCCTACACTGAAACAGTCAGTCTGTGTCCAAGACACCCAGCAGTAAGAAGCCCCAACAGCAGCAGCTCCGCCTACCTGAACCGTCTAGTAGTTCCAGCCGTAATATGAGACAAGAAGTAAGCCGTATACACGCAGTACAGGACTCAGGAAGGACGACATCCAGAAGCCATACCAGACTGTAGTGAGCACGCGATTTCCTTCGGATCGCGGTTTCTACCAACAACCGGTCGCAAGGCCTTCTTGTTGGTAGCTGCTGACAACCGGTCGAAAGGCCTTCTTGTCAGCGTCCCCAGTTGGCAACCGGTCGAAAGGCCTTCTTGCCAACACCCCAGTTGGCAACCGATGGAAAGGCTTTCTTGTCAACAAATACGTTTCTATTATACACACCGACATTAGTAAAGGTACACTCCAATCTAACAATACTCGCTCGCTCACTTTAACTGGTATGGTAAGGCAAATCATTTAAATGACCATTTCCGATTAACACCTGAGTTCTCGAACATTCGATCGTTCCGCGTGCTTACACTGTTGCTTCTTCCCTCCAATTGTAATTGTAACCTACTGCCTGTCTGATAACCGGTCGCCGCTTAAACTTACGCCACCAGCCAATTGTACCACAGTTATTCATTATCATCCCCAAACCAACTGTTTATCATTTTCCGCCGTAGTATGTTCTCATACCACGCTTTCCTCGCGCTACGCTAACCCCATCGGATACTCCCGCTTAATCATTAACCAAATATGACGTAGGCAGACTGAATAACCTGTAGATAGTACGTGTAGATTGTTTGTTAGAAAAGGATAGAATTAGAAATAGATGTCCTGAAGAATAAATGATAATAAACTTGTTGTAACCATATACCTGTATGTTACTGTAGATAAGGGCTATATATAAGTCACGTGACCCCTGGTTTACTGCCTGTCTCCACTCGAAGCTACCCGTGGCCCTTACAGAACTGCCTGTAAGGAAAAGTCAGTCTACATTATAAACAGACAGTGGCGCTCGAATGAAAACTCCGCACCGAACGCAGAGCGTCACAGTAATAATATACATTAGAATATTTATCATCTATATTCACTTAAAAGAATGTTGAAGTGGCAAATACTCAAAAGTTCTCAAAATATTAGCAGTCATAAAATCCGGAATAATATGATAAGTTTAGATTTTTATGGAAATTAATCAGTTAAAATATTGGTAAAATATTTCTTATTTTAAGTCTTATTAAGTCTTATTTAAGTCTTATTTTAAGCGAAATTTCTGTGAAGTCTTACGTTGTACAAAATCTTTTCAAGTTCTAAATATTTTAAAAGTGTATTATTCATGGTTGCTTATTTGTCTATCTTAAAACAATCCAAAAGATCAGTGAAATATTTCAAACAGAAAATTATGACGAGAAAACAGCAAAGTTCAAAACATCAGGGAAATATTTCAATCAGAAAATAACAACAATATAACGGAAAAGTCTAAAAAATCAGCGAAATATTTCAATAAGAAAATTATAACAGTAAAACGACAAAGTCATTTCTTCACTTCACTCGTATTTCCGCGACACTACCTGCGGCTTCGTTTGGTGGAACACAATTAGAGATGAATTCACTTATCGCATTTTGCGGCAGCTTCTGTTCGTGGTGCTGCGCAAGTGCGTTTGGCGGGGAAGACTGGCGCTCAAGTGGGAGATGCCCACTTGTCATATGTTCGGCGCATCTAATATCTACGTACTATGTTGTATATAATTTCTACGTTACTTTGAATAAATCTGGACATTTTACGCGGTCTGTTTATGTATCTGAGACATCGTATTCCTAGCACTGACCTAGTATTAATCGGTTTTTAATTTACTATAAACAGAACTGAGTATATTATAATACAAAATAATAATACCAGACGGGTAATAAAGAGATTCTTATGACAGGTATTAAGTTAAAATTGAATCTACACTATCTAGAATCTGGAAATTTTCCGGAGTGCGGCTCCCTAGGCCATCGACCAGCCCAATGTTGTACAAAAGGTGATGATGTTGCCCAGGGGCATTTCCCTCAAATTGGCCATAGAAGGCCAACGTTCCCCCAATATGGATACTCTGGTCGATGACACGGCGGGACATTCGCAAAGTACATGCTCGATCGTTTCATCTTCTTGTTCACATCCTCTGCAGATGGGTGTGTCATATTGTCTCATGTTATAGAGGTATTTCCTTACCCGGCAGTGTCCGGTTAGGATTCCTGTAACAAATCGCAGTTTACCCCTGGATATTGCCAGATAGTTCCTCGCCGTCTCTTCGCTGGAATATCTCAAGAGATTTCTGGGCAGCTGACAGCTACTTGTTTCATCCCATAACGTCTTAAATTTTTTGTGGGCGTTTTCCTTTATTAATTGGAGTTTCGCTGCAACTGGTAGTGTACTTGAAGGACCAGGCCCAAGGATACTAAGGCTGGCTACCTTCTTGGCCAGTTTGTCAGCTTCTATATTGCCGTTGCATTGTGAGTGTCCTTTGACCCAGCACAGGCAGATGTTATTCATCTGACATGCTCTCACAAGTGCTTGGTGGCATTCCCATGTTGATCCTTTAGTTATTTTATAATTTTTCAGGGCCAGTAGTGATTGTCTACTATCTGTGCAGATTCTTATTGTCTTGCCCGTTATTTCTCTGCGAGCAATCTCTTGTGCGGCTATGGTTATAACAGCGAGTTCTGTTTGTACTACACTGGAATTTTTATCCATAGTCCAGCTGCATCGGAGTCGCAGATTCCTGGAATATATACCACAGCCTGCTCCATCCTTTTTCTTTGATCCGTCCGTGAAGAAATAGTATACACCTTCAACGCCGGCCTCGTCTTCACCAGTAGTATGTATAGTGTAAGGTTTGTCAAAGACAAGCCGAGGCGGAATACCATCTGCACATGCCTGTAAAAGGGGTATCTTTCTGACAGCCTCAGTCCACAGGCGGCTTCTGGTTTGGCCACAGCTTGCGTTTGGTAGTATGCCAACGGATTTAAGGCGAGTCATGGTAGTCAAAACCACTTCTTCTAGATGTAGGTCTAGCGGTGGAAGACACAGCATGGCTCCGGTAATGCTCAGACAGGCAACTCTTTGTACCTGGCATAGCTTGAGTTTTCCTGTTATTTGTTGACTCTTGGGCCACCAGACAACAGCTCCATAGGCCAACATTGGTCTTATGATAGCAGTGTAAATCCACAGGATCACCCTGGGTTTCATTCCCCAGGTTTTCCCTACGGTCCTGCGACACTGCTCGTATGATATGTAGGCCTTATTTACTCTTCTTCCGAGGTGAAGATTCCAGTTTAATTTATCATCGAAAGTTACCCCCAAGTATTTCACCTGTGGTGCAAAAGTGCTGTGCTGTGTTTAGGAGAACAGGTGCTCTCATTGGCTCCAGTTTTCTTTTCCTTGTAAAGAGTACCATTTCCGTCTTCCTGGGGTTGATGGATAGGGCACACTCCTCACACCAATTTTCGATTATTCTTAGGGCCACCTGCATTCTCTGACAGAGGGCTCCTTCGAATTTTCCATTAAGCAGTATCGTTAAGTCATCTGCGTATGCAATTGTGTAGAATCCTTCCACGTTGAGGTGGTTTAGGAGGCTGTCAAGAACCAGATTCCATAGCAGTGGTGATAAAACACCTCCCTGCGGACAGCCTTTCGCAACCAGTCCTCTTATGACAGTGTCTCCTGCACTGATTTGTACTGCATGTTTGATATCCAGCTGCTCACAATATGAGGAACGTTCTTATGTGATAGGGCCGCTGTAATTTTAGGAAAGGTGGTCTTGTCAAACGCACCTTCTATATCTATGAAGACACCCAGGGTGGATTCCTTATGATCCAGGGATTTCTCAATCCGACTTGCTACCACATGGAGGGCAGTATCGGTGGATTTTCCTGGCGTGTATGCATGTTGGTTGGGGTGCACGGGATTGTTAGTCAATGTTACATCCCTCAGATATCGCTCACATAGCTTCTCCATTGTCTTCAGTAGAAATGAAGTTATGCTAATAGGACGGTATGCTTTGAGGGTGGAATAGTCCATCCTCCCTGCTTTTGGTCTGAACAATACTTTTACTTCCCTCCATATCTTTGGGATATAGAGGTGTGCTAAGCACATCCTAAACATCCCAACAAGCCCAGGTGCGGCAGTAGTTTATCCAGGCCCCACTGAAGTAGTGCTGGATATATGCCGTCGATGCCCGGCGATTTGAATGGGTAGAAGCTCTGTATTGACCATTTGATTCTGTCTTCACTTACAATTTGGTTGGCGGTTTGCCAGTCCGAATTTGTTGGTTGGGTGTCGACTTCATTTGGCCATTCCCTTCGATCTGTTGTGACAGATTCAGGGAAGTGAGTTTGCATGAGCAGCTCTAGGCTTTCGCAAAGGTTGTTGGTCTTGATACCATCGTCCCTTTTCAATATACCTATATCATGGTTTTTGTCTTTAGTGAGGATTTTCCATAGCCTGGCTGCCTGTGAGTAGTCTTCAATTTCCTCACAGTAGGCTCTCCACGCTTTTCTTTGTTTTTGTATAACTAGTTTTTTAAAGTCCCTCAGGTGGGTCTTGTATTGGTCCCAGTCTGAATCAAGTTTTGTCCGTTTCGCTTTATTGAAAGATGTCCTTGTCCTCTGTTTCAAGTCCGTCAAGTCCCGGCACCACCACTTAGTGGTCCAGGGGCTCTCAAGACTCTGAGCGGGCAGGATCTTTCAAAAGCTTTCCTCACGGCTGTTATTCGAGTGTCTGTATATTCCTCTATTCTGTCACTATCATTGAGCACGTCGAGTTTTTCCAGGTTCTTCCCAAGTTGACTTCGATATTTATCTTTGTTGGTTTCTCGGGGATCCCAAAATGGTTTCTTTTGTGCTTTAACAAGATTAATTTCAAAGTTAATCCATCGGTGGTCTGCCATTGTGACAATGTCAAGCACATGTCAGTTTTGGATTGATTTGGATATATTCAATGTAGCCAGTGTTATATCTATTATAGTTTGACTTCTAGAGTTTACAAATGTCGGATCGCAACCTCTGTTAATTATACTAAGATTACTACCGTTAATATAGTTATAAAGTGACTTACCTCTTGCATTGTTGTCTGTACTGCCCCAGGTCACATGGTGTGCGTTGGCGTCACAGCCCATGATCAATTTCCAGTTTTGGGGGTGGCAGTATGCCACCAGTTCCTCCATTTCCCTAGTCGGTGGTAAACCGCCCTGGTCTTGGGGGAGGTAAACTGATGCCACAACAACAGCTTTTGGTTTGCCGGCAATTATACATCTACACTATAGAATTATTGTAACAAGTGACCTGAAAAATTTTCATTTGTTTACAGCGTAATAATCAAGGTCGGACAATCGAATTATACGAAGTTAATAAAGCTGCTGTTCATTACCTTTATCACTCATGTATATGTTATATTCGTTTGAGAGATTTACATGCTGTCACGAAATGACATGGATATATTAAACACCCTGTAGAGTATCTTTATTTACTATTTTGCTCCCCTTTTTACTGACAATCAATATGTAATTTTTTAAGTATTTAACGGCATTACGATTTTTCGAGTGTTCCACTCCAAATTAGGAACAGTATAAACCAGCAGTTTAATTCGACAACTTTTACTCTATAAGAATTAGCCGCCGTTGGAGGAAAGGTGCTGTGTCCGAATTAAAAATAGGAAATAAATTTGCTACAAAAACATTCGACGTCGCTTTAGACACATTAATCCACCGACGATATTTTACAATCAGACACGTCGTCTAAAAATCAATCTGCAAGAGATACCGAGAGCCGCCATACTAGCGGTGGTATTTTGCGGCTTAAAGTGTTATTAATTAATTCAGAATATTATGATCCTTTGGTGATCTGACATTTAATAAACTTAATATTTTCCTAGTCACTTGTGATGTGGGAAGGGGAATAAGAAATTACTATAGCGCTTCTCGGGTCTCCCTTTAATCAATAAAACATAGCAGATCAGAGGGGTTCGCCATACCAAGACCACTGTGTTCTACTGTAATATTCATGACGTACAAAAATAACTTTGACAAAGGTTCTCAGATAGAGATAGAATAGTCTTATATTGTCATTAATAATTATATACTACTTTGAAACAAGCAGGTCTTAAAATTAATGTTTAGGACTAATAATGTATATAGTGGAATATGAATGTTGAAACTTTATAAACTACAGTTGTTGAGAACTTCCAAAACATCTAAAATAATCGCTATTTTGAAGAAGCTGCAACTTTCCCAATTTTTTGCAGCATTTGTCGTAAAGCCTATCATCTTTGGTCTATTTATTGGCGTCGAATAATTTATTTGCATATTTTTCTTGTTGTACTCGTTCGTCGAAGAAATATATTATGTTGCCAAGAGTGTAGCAATTTTAAGCAATCCTAGAAATATTATTTTCTTATTGAGTTGAGATTATAAAGCATACCTTGAGAAGTTTCTGATTTTTTTTTATATCTCGCAAATATAGTACTTTTTTATGAAATTTCATATTTCTCTATAAAAAGTCAACCATTTTTAATTTAATCATAACACATTAACACTCGGAGGAGTTTCCACAAACACCAAAACACTTTCACTTCGTTCGACGCGCGTTTCGCCAACCAAGTTGGTATCATCCGGAGACGATTATCTTAAACTAAAAACCTACCCTATTTATGGTGAAATCATTAGTCACACTGCAATGATCAGTTGCTAAGCAACGCGTAAAGCGGGCTATACGGTATAGGTCCCTTGTCGTTATTCATACTGTTTTAACATTTTACAATTTCTATGCTGTCAAAAGCATCCAACTGTCTATTGGTCACATTTCGAAGTAATCTTAAATTACTAATATCTATTATATGATTGTTGTCAAAAGCATGTTGTGCAACACTATCTGTTCTTCCATATTTTAGATGAGCCATATGCTCTTTAAATCTGGTGTTAATTGATCGTCTTGTTTGTCCAACATATTTTCGATAACAATCATTAAAACTAATTTCGTAAATCCCAGACCTTTCATTTGGAACAATTTTATCCTTTGGATTGTCTAAGAGTTGTTGTAATTTATTACTCGACGAATGAATCGCTGTTTTACCTACGTTTTTGAATACCTCACTCAAACCACGAGTAAACCGGGGTTGTTACGGGATGGATACATATTTTGGAGTCTCTATATCTTCTTGTAAGGTCGTAGAATTACGAAGTGTCCTTAAATTTACGCTTCCTATTTAGTTTTTCAAGAGGGAGGCTTAGTAAACGATGGACAAGAAAATTAAAACTCGCCATTTTGTGTTGAGAGCAGTGGTGACTGTCATTAGGGATATATCTGACCGTACTGGTATCTTTTCTATATAAATATCAAATTCTAACCTATTGGCACTATTATTAATTACTAATACATCTAAAAATGGAAGTTTTCCATTATTTCCTAGTTCATATGTAAACTTTACAGAAGTGAAACTACTATTTAATTTGGAAATGAAGTTTTCTACATCCGCAATAATAGTGTTGAATACGGCAAAATGTCATCCACATATCTCAGCCAAATCCTAGGAAAATACTCGATTTCTTCTTTTGCTTCAGTTTCAAATCGACTCATGAAGACATCAGCAATGAAAGGCGATAAACAGTTACCCATTGCAGTTCTTTCATGTTGTTCATAGAATTTGTCATTGAAGCGGAAACAATTTTGTCTCATACAAAGTTTTGTAAGGTTTATATATTCTTCTATTACTTATTTTCTATAGTTGTTTAATTCGAGTAAATCCTCAAGATAGTCCAAGGTCTGTGGAATTGGTATACTCGGAAATAATGAACAAATATCAAAGGAGATCAAAATTTTACCATCTTGCAATTGAATATTCTTGACTTTATCAATGAAATCAATCGAATTTATAACTGAAAAACTAGGCTGTATATATATATATATATATATATATATATATATATATATATATATATATATATATATATATATATATATATATATATATATATATATATATATATATATAAATATATATATATATATATATATATATATATATATATATATATATATATATATATATATATATATATATATATATATATATATATATATATATATATATATATATATATATATATATATATATATATATATATATATATATATATATATATATATATATATATATATATATATATATATATATATATATATATATATATATATATATATATATATATATATATATATATATATATATATATATATATATATATATATATATATATAACTTATATAACCGATTGCTGTAATCCCCTTTTTAAAAAATCAATTATAATTAATAAAACTAATTTTTATTTCTCTAAACGAACATTACTAGTTGAAGACCTAATTCAGACTAACTAAAATGCACTAACAAGTTTGTTACATTAATATGATGATTGTACATTCTGCGCTCGCTGGCTTATCTGCGTTCGCAGAATGTTGGGTGATCAACCTATGGATGTGAATCTTCTCAGGGGAACTGCTCGTATAACTCCTCCACCCTCAGAACGAAGCATCCCCTGGGAGGCTGATTTTCGTTTCCTTCAGTTCTATGTCTTCCGATTGATTGGTTTCACTTGTAATTTTCTTTGGACTCGATTTCTTGTTCTTTCTCCATTTTAGATAAAGATATGGGATGGTAATTGCCAGTAGAATATATAGGGTGATGGTCCAAATGCTTGGAGTATGGTAGTTATAGCTGATCGGATCTTCGATTGGTATTATTGGGTCGGTCGGTAGTTCCTTAAGGTTTAATTTCTTGAGTTCTACTTTGAATTTCGGGGTTTTATTGATTTTTGATTGGAGACTGGCAACGTCAATGACCAGTGGTTTCCCATAGCTTTTTTCTTGAAAAACTAATTCTTGTCCTCTGAAGAATAGCTTACAAGGCTCTTCCTTGATTAGAAATATACCCATAACAGAGGTGGTTTCAGATGAACTTTCGCATTGGGCTTTGATTTTTTCTTCTTTTGGGAAGACGGCCAGATATTGATTGATTTCAGGAATAGTCTCGATGTAATTTTCATTGATGTCTAGCTGAGTAAAACGACAGTTACTTGAGTTTTGGTTTAACAGAATGTTTTCTTCACAGGGTGCTCGATAATTCACTTGCAGTTTATTTGGACAGTGATACCATTTGCCTTGTGTACACATGTCAGATAGAGGTTTTATAGACTCTTCGTCTTTAGATTTAAGTAAAAATTTTGTGTTTGGAATTATCGTCAAATATTCTGATTCATGTCTTGTTGGTACAGGCAACATATAAAATAGATCGAATTCTTTTTTGAAATAAATAGGGATTGATAAGAAATAGGTAATTCGATCGGAGTCGATTTTGCAATGAATTTTTAAAAGTGATTCGAAATTTAGAATATTTTCGTATTTGACCTCAAAAGGCAGGGAAATTTCGTAATGATATGAAATTCTCTGGATTTCTAGAAATAAGTCGTGAGACTTAATTATACTTGGGTGTAATATATTTAGTCTACAAAACGTTATAGAGTTTTCAACTTCTTGTAGAGTATTAAGTATAGTATTGTAAAGAATATTGAGTTGGTTAAATAAATCTTTCGCAAAAAGAATATCTTGATGTGTTGCATCGTTTTTGATAAATGATCTTAGCTGCATTATTTTTGATTTTAGCACTAA
>CAXKVY010006272.1:0-45292 GCA_964058915.1 Tetropium fuscum | reverse complement strand
TATATATATATATATATATATATATATATATATATATATATATATATATATATATATATATATATATATATATATATATATATATATATATATATATATATATATATATATATATATATATATATATATATATATATATATATATATATATATATATATATATATATATATATATATATATATATATATATATATATATATATATATATATATATATATATATATATATATATATATATATATATATATATATATATATATATATATATATATATATATATATATATATATATATATATATATACACCCTTAACTCAAGTTCATATACTGAACATTGTTTTCTCGTTGTTTGTTCCTTCATATTACAATCAGAAATCACCATAATTATCAACCCAAACTATTTACATAACCGCATCATTATAATCCAATGCCTAATTGCTATAGCAAACATCAATATGAAAATTAATGATATGGCTATAATAATGTAAACAAAGGAAATACTGATGTGTATATACATTCCATAAAATTGCATAATAAACGTATACGTGTTGCTAATTTGGATAAGTAACGAATTATCGAAATTACCAACACATCGAACATTAATTTTCTAGTAAGCTATGCCGTGTAAAAATTTAATTAAAACGAATTAAGTGTAAGCCAACCGATTTAAGATATAATCGGTCGTTAAAAAGAAACCGTAAAGGAACACGACACACATTTATATGTCACGTTATAGTTTACTTAATGTGTATTAGACCGCAGTGTAATATTGCCACCATATTGCAATTTGTACTAAAATTATCAATAAAAGTAAAATATTAATACAAGGACTGCGCTGCGAAATGGGTAATTAAAATCGTACAATTTGCTGGAAAAATCAAACGGTACCTAAATATCAATTTTAGATGGCACATTCCTAAGCCCAATTGTAATAAAAACTGGAATCGATTTAGCTCCTTCATGCTCTACTGCTCCATTTAAGGGGCCGTTAATATACAATTTATGAGCCATTAATTTTTTTCATTTTTATTGTCTATTTATGACGACCTAGCAAATGTCATCCTTACAGGCGATGGAAAGCAATAATTTATCATCTTTTGGAACGAAAGTGTATATTTTTACCCGAGAATGTATTATTACTGGTTGCTCTGTAATAATTAGTGTAATAAGTGATGAATTATTGAAGAGTAACACTCGATCTTTGGTCGAGACCCGGGTCCTAAAAAAATTAAAAATCAATGAAAATTTATTTCTCTACCATATATGCAGCTCATCTGTTGGCAAAGTAATTAGGAGGACTAATAACTCGGTGTTCTGGAAAACAACCACTCGAGGACCATCCCTTGCTTTCTCAATACCTGCTGCTACGATTGACACAACAGGATTATTTTGCAGCTACTCAGAATATATGTTACCAGGCGAAAATTGTTTATCCATCCATAACCATCAAAAATTGTTTATTTTATAATTGCCTACATTTTTATTTGAAACTTTTTTCCTATCTGCGGAATCTGCAATGGTAAATGATTTATATGTAAAAATCTGAAAATCAACCGCCATTTTCTATATGGCGGACGCAACAGCTTCAACTTTCGTATATTAGGCTTTCTTTTGTTGCTCTATGATATTGTTGTGTTATTTTTATTCATCCAAACGTAATTATTGTATTCCATCCATACCCTGATGAAATGATAGTTTTTCAGTATCATGAGTCCGGTAGAAGGTTTCTCAATGGAATTATATGTTATTTGGGGAGCTGAACATGAATCTGAAGTTTGCTGCATCGTAGCAGTATCGGATTAGGCCGAGAAATGCAAAAATACTCGAAATTTTCGCAGCTTTTCAGGTTTTCCGCTCATATTGTGCAAACGACGCATCAGACGGAAAATATTACTGTAATCAAAGTTGCAGAGCATTAAATTCTGCGTCCAATGAACTCTCTAACTTCTAAAGTAGACAGATTTATATGGTCGGCCATCGTCAGTAGAAAAAGGCAATTTTGTGAAAACTGCAATAGACTCACTTTTAGGCGTACATCTGTGGTTCGAGAACAGCCACTCTAGGTGAAAAATCGTAGAATAGAATTTGTGAAGCATCAAATTTTGATATTTGGATCAATATATACGCATATACGGATCATTTCTCCAATTTCCCTCTAAATGCTTATTTGACCAACCTCTCAAATTCCTCTTCGCAAACCTATTTTGAAGTACTAACCCCCCCCTTCACAACCCTCAACTCCTTCCCACTCCTTTTTTTAAAGTAAGACGAGGATTTTAAAAAATTTGTATGTATTAAGAAATAATAAGCAGGTACCCATTTACAAAAAAATATTTACTCATTTTTTGCATTTAGATTTACAAGATCAAAGAAGTATATTTCAATATATAATGAAGGTTTTCGACATGCTACGAGGCAGCAAACTCCAGATTCGCGTTCAGCCCCCAAAGAAAAGAACAATTCAGTTGAGAAACCTTCCTACTGGAATCATGATACGAAACACGCACTTTTGAACACCATTTGATCAGGCTAGTAATCTTCATAAATTTCACAAAATTCAGTATAAGCTTTTTACTATTGACGAATGAAATATGAATTCATTATGGTTGTATAAAGTTTGCGTAATTTTTACAAATGTTTATAATGTAATAATTATTAGGCCTGCTATTCCAGTGCCGGTTTTCAAAGGTCAAAAATCTATAAAAAAAATTTAGTAGTATATTATATGGATGGTCGGTTAATAAAAAATTGATTGGACCCCAGCAAAAACATTTGCCTATCAAAAATTGTTTATTTTATTATTGCCTACATTTTTTATTTGAAACTTTTTTCATATTTGCGGAATCTGCAATGGTAAATGATTTATATACAAAAATCTGAAAATCAACCGCCATTTTCTATATGGCGGGCGTAACACAGCTTCAACTTTCGTATATTAGGCTTTCTTTTGTTGCTCTATGATCGTTATTTTTATTCATCCAAACGTAATTATTGTATTCCATACATACCCTGATGAAATGATAGTTTTTCAGTAACATGAGTCCGGTAGAAACCTATTTTGAAGTACTAACCCCCCTTCACAACCCTCAACTCCTTCCCACTTCTTTTTTTAAAGTAAGACGAGGATTTTAAAGATTTTGTATTTACAAAACAATTACCATTAAAAAAAATAGTTAACTCATTTATTAAATTTAGATTTACAAGATCAAAGAAGTAATTTTCATAATATAATGAAGGTTTTTCGACATGCTACGAGGCAGCAAACTCCAGATTCGCGTTCAGCCCCAAAAAAAAACAATTCCGTTGAGAATCCTTTCTACTGGAGTCATGATACGAAACACGCACTTTTGAACACCATTTGATCAGGCTAGCAATCTTCATAAATTTCACAAAATTCAGAATAAGCTTTTTACTATGGACGAATGAAATATGAATACATTATGGTTGTATAAAGTTTGCGTAATTTTTACTAATGTTTATAATGTAATAATTATTAGGCCTGCTATTCCAGTGCCGGTTTTCAAAAGTCAAAAATCTATAAAAAAAATTAGTAGTATATTATATGGATGGTCGGTTAATAAAAAATCGATTGGACCCCAACAAATAACCGGATGTCAAGTAGAAAAAACAGAAAAGACAGTAAAACATAAAAATAACAATAAACAGCATGAAAACAAAATAAAACACAATTAAGTAATAAAAGAGGCATCAGACAAAGAAATAATAGAACATCAATAAATAAAAGACCCAACCCACTTACGTAGATATAAGATAAATGTACCAACGCTTATTAGCCCCAGCTTTTTGTAATATCAATTTTGTAATATCCCATACAAAAATCCAAAGCCTAGGTCGATAAATCCATAAGAACGGTTAGTCAGAGAACAAAGTGATAATAACAACAATATATCCGGCCAAAGTATTTTACAATAAATAGAGGCCAAAGCAAATGAGCAAATACACAGCGGCTTGAACCGGATGTCATTTTTGGGTGTGTATCTATTTTTTTAGTGGCGAGCAACCTAATTTTAACTGTGCTCATCTTACCCTTAACTTCAAAAGTAACATATACCAGACTTGTGCTTTTTGTTTTGAAGGGGTGAAAACTACCTTTTCTAGAAAAAAATGCAGGTTTAAGCATTTAATGGATTCACATCTTACTTAATTATGCAAAATAAAGCGTATATCATTTTCTTGAACATGATTTACGATGTATTCCAAAGATTAAACCTTCAAAAACCTTTAATTGTACAAATTTGACATTTATGTATGTATATATATATATATATATATATATATATATATATATATATATATATATATATATATATATATATAAATATATATATACGATACTATACGATACACGCACATAATATGATCATATCAATTATGAAATTTCAAAAATATGTGGAAGGAAAAAAAATTATGATCCGAAAACATTTATTGTTTTTACCTTAAGACCATTCAACAAGCATTTTACAATATATCAATATGTCCAAACCCTTCACATTCAAAAGGTAGAGCAATAAAAGGCTCGGGAGGAGTGGTCAGCGCCCTATAATGCAAACTGCAATAATAACACTGATAAAACTACATAATGCAAACAGTTATATCTCCGTTTATCCTACGTAAATAGAAATTCCAAAATTTTATGAAGAAAAAACCTACATTTTTATGCTATATATATTTTTTACGTACCTATCTTTTTTAGTTTTAGTTATTTGGAAAATAAAGTATTTTTTTAAAGAAATTAGAAAAATACGTTTTTCATTCTCATAATTTTTTTATTCGAAAAATACGCATTCCAACCATGCCAAGTTTTTGGATTATATGAGTAATACTAAAATAAAGTAATTTGGAAAGAGATAAGCAGCCCACCGGTTTTGCATCGTATCTCGCTTAGTTATAACGCAATATTAAAGTAACAGCTCATTTTTAAATGTCTTTCCTAGTACTATACTATATTCTTTATTCTATTCTTTATTCTCTATTCTCTATTCTTTAAGTTTTTCCCGAAAAATGCATCAGTTTTCCGTCATTTAACGTTGAATACCTCGAACCAAGGCAAAAGAGTCGTCTACTTCAATTTGTCCCTGTGTACATTTCTGTGGTTGTTTCTACATATTTACATATTTGTGGTTATACTTGGTAATTTAATTATATTTATATTTTTGTTGCAGGTAAACTATGAAACATCCACTCTCTACTAACTTATGGATTTCGAACTGTATTCAGGTATTTAAATATAGCATAAGTAAGATATATCTTACTATGGATAAATTATGGATATATCCATAATTTCTAAAGGATCGCCATTTCCTCTACCGTAGACAGATATTTAAATATTCAGGAAGTGAGATGCATGCATAATGTCCAAAGGATCACCTTTGATGTGATATGGGCTCTCATGACTTTCTAAAACTGACTCAGAGGGTCTGTCTGTAGTAACTAATTTTCTCATCTTGAGAAATTTCAAATATGCAAATCTTAAAGAGATCACTTTTAACATAAATTCTAAAATTATATTAGTTCATATTTAGGAATAATATGAGTAGTAGGACTTACAGGTATTCTTTTACACAGACTACAGTACATCTCTTAAATATAAGAAATATAAAAAAATATCACAGGACGCCGGCAATCTTCGTATTTAGATAAAGAAAGCCTATAATAGGAGTAATACTTAGATTAAGAAAGCGGGCACTATTATCTCAGTTGTTTTTGCGCATTCGTTCGTTCAAGAACATATATTATATTTACATCCACCGTCCACCCGGTCGGTAAATCGCGCCTTAATAAATGATTTTTAAAAAGTAATTAATACTTAATAAGTATTCTTTTATTATCGTTTAGTAAAGTTACTAGTGTTGTGAATAAACAAGTGTAATTTTAAGTGTATATGCGTAATTGAACAAACATCCAATTAGTATAAATACGTAATACGGTCCTGTAGTCGACCCTGCATCTGTTCAACGTAGCAGTCATTTTGAAGTCGGCGCATATGGCGTAACACTTAACAGGACTTTTTTATCTCTTGTATATCCGAGATGTATTTGTAAAAGTAACAATTTCTGTATTGATAATGTACCTACTTGTATGATGGACAACAGGGCGATCCCGGCAATAATAATAGAGACCGTGGAACATAAATAATAAATCCTACGTATTTTTAAAATATTAGTTTTGCAGCTGCTACCTTTAGTCCGGTCATGTGAAGTGTCAGGAAAGTGACGCTGACACTTTACGAAATTTGTCATTACAATCTCGCGTTTTTTGACGTTTTCGAATAGTATTATTATCCGACTTCGTATACGTACTATCAATTACTTAAAACCACAAGCTTAGTTGAATATGTTTAATATAGATTTGATGCATATTATTTAATTATTATTGTTCTACCTAATTAATGATAACTTTGTATTTAGGCATTTCATTATTTGAAACGTTTTGCTGGATCTAGAACGCCGTTTCCACGTCTGCCATGTCGGAGTTAAAAATACCTACGTTATTACGAGGCATATTTGGAGCAAGTACAAGGGGGAGAACAATGGCATATTTGTTCGTGGAGCAGGCAAATAGAATAGAGATTAAATTAACGAGCCTGTAAAGGAGCATGAAATATAATGTAGTTAAGGATTCCATAACAATCAATTTAACTATTTCGGATCTAACAAAGGATATGAGATAATCATGTACGATCATAATTACGTCTATATTATTTAGGAAAGAGATACAAAGGACAGACATGTGGAAATATTTGTGGCGAAATCCTTTTTCGTTTTAAAAAACTGTTCGCCATTTATTGAAAATATATAGGTTTTCCAATATATATATATATATATATATATATATATATATATATATATATATATATATATATATATATATATATATATATATATATATATATATATATATATATATATATATATATATATATATATATATTTGTTTTGTGAAAAGTAATCTTGGATTTGTAGCATTTCATTACATAGAGAAATAAGCAAATAGACGAATAAGAAGGAAGATACACTTACCAGTGCTATATCTGGACACACGGAAACGAACCACTATACACACGACAACGAACCATTTAGAAGTTGTACAAGTTCTTTCACCTTTATTGAGGATCTTCAGAGCAGTGTACGATTTGTTTCATTGATCATTTATACTTGAATTTAAAATATTAATACTCCAACACTTGCAGTGACGTTTTATGACATTAGTTTTTGACGGAACTCAAATTCTTAGAATACACAAACCTAGTCTACTATTTACATTTGTTCTATTTGAACATATTATATATAAAAGCATTAGGCATACAGTTATCCAGAAGACTTTTACAGAAGACAGTTATCCAGATAACTTTAAAATGCAAAAAATCTTGTTGAACCTATTGAAAAACAACTACTTCCTCCAACTATGTGCTGAATATAATATATATTCTAAGAATTCGAGTTCCGTCAAAAATTAATGTCATAAAACGTCACTGCAAGTGTTGGAGTATTAATATTTTAAATTCAAGTATAAAAAGTGGTTCGTTTCCATGTGTATGTCCAGATATAGCACTAGTAAGTGTATCTTCCTTCCTATCCGTCTATTTGCTTATTTCTCTATGTAATGAAATGCTACAAACCGAAGATTACTTTTCACAAAACAAATATGAATAGCAAAGAATTTCAAAGCTAATATATATATATATATATATATATATATATATATATATATATATATATATATATATATATATATATATATATATATATATATATATATATATATATATATATATATATATATATATATATATATATATATATCTTCTAATTTCTTTGCTATCTTTATATATTTTTTTATCTTGTGGGTTGAGGGTTTATCTTGGGATAGTAGCAATAAAACTTGACGTTTCGGTCCCTTTCTTGGGCCTTTTTCAAAAGAGTAATTTATTTTGTGACATATTTGACATAGGCAAAAATGACAGTTTTAATTAATTGTTAACGAACTTAGGCTATTTTATATTTCATTATTATTCTAATTTTGGTTATGTTAATATTATGTAGATGTATATTTATAGTAAGTAGGTATGTATGTACGTATATAAGTTTATATATAGAGAGAATGTTTTTTGTTAATTTATTTAATACTTTTATATTAACAAATTGTAGATTGGAGAAAGATGTTTTGTATCTTTCTTGTTATTACATGCGTTAGGATAATTAGGCGTGTTTTATAATTTTATTCTTCATTAATAACTTTAGTTTTTTCGTAGTTAAATTGATGACCTGTTTCATTATAATGTTTTTTTAGATCTGTAATATTAGCTGAATATTTGTGACCTTGTAAACGTTCTTCAAGAAGTTGCATGTTTGACCAATGTAGACTTAATCACATTGTTTACATGGAATTTCGTATATACAGTGTGTAGTTTTTTCAAGTGGATTTTTGTCTTTTAATATTGTGTGAAGGAATTTTAAGTTGTTTGTAGTTGTGTGCTGTGTGAATATCATGTTTTTAAAATGTTTGAAATATTTTGTGATAGTTGTGGTATATATGGTAAGGCAATATATATGTATTCGTTGTATTGATTAGTGGTGGTGGAGAATTGTAGTATTTGTGAATTCGGTTTTTGAAAATTTTGTTTTCAATTGTAAATTGTAGTTTTGGATGGTAACTATTAAATTTATTTAGGATATTTCCAACTGAACATAAAAATTATATCCTAACAAAATTATAAAACACGCCTAATTATGGAATCAATTTATATTCAAAAAAAATCCTAATGCATGTAATAACAAGAAAGATACAGAACATCTTTCTACAATCTACAATTTGTTAATATAAAAGTATTAAATAAATTAACAAAAAACATTATCTCTATATATAAACTTATATACGTACATACATACCTACTTACTATAAATATACATCTACATAATATTAACATAACCAAAATTAGAATAATAATGAAATATAAAATAGCCGTTCGTAGGGTTTCTTGGCTGTTCTTCCCTATGATACTAATCGAACAGTCTAGTAACCTTAAAAATTAATTAAAACTGTCATTTTTGCCTATGTCAAATATGTCACCAAATAAAATACTCTTTTGAAAAAGGCCCAAGAAAGGGACCGAAACGTCAAGTAATCTAATCAGTCGTTTTATTTCTACTATCCCAAGATAAACCCTCCAAATATATATATTATATATATATATATATATATATATATATATATATATATATATATATATATATATATATATATATATATATATATATATATATATATATGTATATATATATATATATATATATATATATATATATATATATATATATATATATATATATATATATATATATATATATATATATATATATTTTTTTTTTTTTTGGAGGGTTTATCTTGGGATAGTAGCAATAAAACGACTGATTAGGTTACTTGACGTTTCGGTCCCTTTCTTGGGCTTTTTTCAAAAGAGTATTTTATTTTGAAAAAGGCCCAAGAAAGGGACCGAAAGTCAAGTAACCTAATCAGTCGTTTTATTGCTACTATCCCAAGATAAACCCTCCAAAAAAATATATAAAGATAGCAAAGAAATTAGAAGATGTGATAGTGAAGTGAAGATGTGATAGATGTGAAGATGTGATAGTGAAGAAATTAGAAGTAGATTATAAAAAATGTGTGTAATTACTTAATTCTCTACAAATTATCTCTTATAATATTTTCCCATTTTCTTAACCATTTTTATTAGAAAATTGAGAAAAACCAATGTTAACTTAACGAAAACCGGAAATAGAGAAAAGTTTATATTTTGAGGAAAATAACGCCATATCAACCTTAGTTGAATATTACAATCGAGATTTGTCGCATGGGAATACATTGGCGTCCGAAATTATTTCTTTCCCCTAAACATTCCGTGTGATAAAGAAAAAACCGGACAGAAAATAGTTCATATTTTTAGGGAAATAACTTGATGATATCCTTAGTTCAACGGTATATACCAGATTTGTTGCAAACGAATACAATGGCGTCCGAAAAAACCCGTAGGAGAGACAATATTCAAAAAAGTCCCGTATGCAATGTATGACATATTAAAAATAATAGTTTTTTTCTAAAAAACGACAAACGGTGTATATCTATACAGGGTGGTCCAGTTTATAATACATTAATTTTAGGAGGTGATAGACAATCGAAAATGAAGGGGACTTTCCCCAGAAAATTTATTTTCAATGGGACTAATAACGGAGATACAGCCCTTCAAAGTTGGGAAAAAATAATCGTTTTATTCGCATAACTTTTGAACCGTTCAACCGATTTTATTCAAATTTTAAGCAAAGATTACTAAAATAAGTCTCCGTCGAATGGTTATAACGTGTTCCGTACCAAAATTTTTCAGGAGCGTAGATAATGGGAGGTGCCACCTTTTCTCCCCACCTATTTTTTACACCACTGGTTATTTTATTAAATTGCTCACATTTTTGGATTCCAGATTTAATTTAGGAAAAAACGTTATACCTGCAAATTTTCGATTAGAGGCTTCGTTTTCGAGACATTTATGCAAATTTGAAAACATGTACGAAAACGCCGATTTAAAATGAAGCAACCCTTTTTGTAGAGTGCAATACTTCGGGCTACACATAATCAAGTAATCAAGTAGCCTTGCGTCACGCCTCGAAATGTTGACATTTCGGCATCTTTTGCACTTGTATTGTATCTTGTGTCCCATTGTTTGTGTAATATCTCCACGAAAACATGCCAAACTTATTCAATAATGCCGAGTCTGCAGACATACACTTTGCTTGCGGATTCTGCGATGGAAATGCCGCAGCTGCTGTCTGTCAGGGAATATCGCAGAAGATATCCAGATCGGAGGCAACCAAATGCGCGTGTTTTTGTGACCATGCATCAATGTTTTCGTGACTTTGGCTTGAAAATCGTCATGGACCGGCAGCCTAGGGGACAAATTAATGAAGAAAATGTCATAATCAGAGCTTTTAATAACAATCCTCGGCTAAGTTCACCTAGAGCAGCCTTGCAGTTGAGAAAATCTAAATCTAAAATATTGCGTGTTCTTCATAAGGATAATCAAAGACCATATCATTTACAACCAGTGCAAAATTTACTTCCTGGTGATGAAAATCGTCGTCTTACCTTCTGTAACTGGATACTGAATTCTGTTCAAGAAAATCCACAGTTCCTACATAAGATTTTATGGACTGATGAGTCCTGTTTCACAAGAATGGGAGTATTCAATCACCATAATTCTCACATTTGGGCTCAAGAAAACCCTAGAGGTATTCGAATTAGGTCCTTTCAACACGAATTTAGTGTTAACGTATGGCTTGGGCTAACCAACGGTTATATTTGTGGTCCATTTTTCTTACCACCTCGACTGAACTCTGTGCTTTTCCTTGACTTTTTAACAAATAACTTGTACGACCTGTTTGAAGATATACCCGTCGAAGTACGCCATAATAGTTGGTTCCAAATGGATGGTGCTCCAGCGCATTTTGGACGACAGGTGAGAGACTGGATGAATGAAAATTATCCGGAGAGATGGATAGGGCATATCACGAATAACGATCCACCTGAAGTAGGAAGAGGACCAGTGGCTTGGCCAGCAAGGTCACCTGATAAAACCCCATTAGATTTTTATGCATGGGGCTATTTAAAGGATGTTGTATACGCAACAACAATTGACACAAGGGAAGAGTTGATTGAACGAATTCAACAAGCATGCCACCAATTAAGTCAAAATCGACATCAAATATTGGCAGCAATCAATTCAATTACCAAAAGATGTCAAAAATGTATTGAGGCAGGAGGATTGCAGTTTGAAAATATGTTTTAAAGAATTATTGTTATTAATAGGTTATTGTATTATTATGGTTATTAAAAAACCTTTCGTTGTATTCTTTGAAAACTGTTGGTTCAGTAAAATGTTATAAATTGTGATACAAACGTAATAAAGTTAATCTAATCAGAATTCTACAGCAATAACTATTTTTTATTTTTTTTCTAAATTTAAAAATATAATTTATTTTCAAAACTAATTTGGGGAGTCAAAAATAAGGAGTTAAAGGATAGCCATCTTCCATCTCCGATTGTCTATGCCTCTGGACATTTTAAATGTATTAAAATCCGAAGTATTGCACCTTGAAAATGTGCTAGCTTCATTTCAAATCAAATTCAACCTGCCGAAAGTTTTAAAACTTAAAAACATGACTTCAGCGTCATGTTTTCAAATTTTCACAAATATCTCGAAAACGAAGCCTCTAATCGAAAATTTGCAAGTATAACGTTTTTTTCTAAATTAAATCTGGAATCCAAAAATGAGCAATTTAAAAAAATAACCAGTGGTGTAAAAAATAGGTGCGGAAAAAAGATGGCACCTCCCATTATCTACGCTCCTGAAAAATTTTGACGGAACGCGTTATTACCATTCGACAGAGACTTATTTTAGTAATCTTTGGTTAAAATTTGCATAAAATCGGTTGAACGGTTCAAAAGTTATGCGAATAAAACGATTATTTTTTCCAAACCTTGAAGGGCTGTATCTCCGTTATTAGTCCCCTTGGAAATAAATTTTCTGGGGAAAGTCCCCTTCATTTTCAATTGTCTATCACCTCCTAAAATTAATGTATTATAAACTGGACCACCCTGTATATTTCTGTCATCAGTTTTTTTTGAGAAACCCGTAGGAGAGACAATATTAAAAAAATCTAGTATGCAGTGTATGACATATTAAAAACAATATATTTTTTCTCAAAAACGACAAACTGTGTCACTCTGATTTTTTTAGGTAGTATTAAAAAGAGGATAATCTATCTATTTCTGTCATCAGTGTTTTTGAGGAAGCCGTAGGAGAGACAATTTTCAAAAAAATCATATAACTTTCAACTTTTTATTACATCAAAAATATTTTTTATATATCTAGAATGTCTTTGTTTAGTTTATTCACTCTGTGCAAATATCAAATTGAGTGTTATATCGGCCTGAGCCGGGAATAAATAATATTGCAGAGTGCATAACTGATACAGCACTATACGTCAATATAACTCGTAACCCAGCCTTGGTGTTAGTATAACCAAATTTACAGAATTGGTTCTGTAAATTTTGGTATAACGTGCATTTAATTACACCTATTTGGCTCTACTCTACACTTGTGCCATTATACAAACGAGGTAAAAGAAATGTGACATGGAGAGACGCAGTAAAGTCCGTGGTAAATTGTCACTTTCACCTACGAAGTTGCTGCCTCAGGGGCGCACTTTTTAAATTCGTCTTAAGCCTATAACTTTCCTGCCTAAGCGTTTTTGATTTCGTAATCCCATTTAATCCTATTCCAGCCGGAACCTTTACTGGGGTGGAACTGAAATATTAGAGGATTGCTCCGTGACGCCCCAGCCGTGAGTTACTGTGCCGTCATCGCGATGACACTGGGGCCTAATATATATGTCAAAGTTGGGCAATCAGAAAGAGATTAGTCTGAGGAAGTGACGTGATGTGAAACGAAGAAAAGGAACCGCGACCGTTTGTTCTACCTGTTACATGGCACGACCGCGGCCGAGTTTTCATGAACTGGAGGTATTAATTGCGTATCGCTGCGGCAAAGCCGCGGTCTTACTGCCGCCGCCGCGCCGTAACGTTAGTTGTGGCGTGTTACGCCCTTTTCCCGGAAACCGACAGGAAACTTGCGTTACCACGTTAGTTCTATAGCTAGTGATCTTAAAATAATTGGGGGATGCCGATATTACTGAAGGTCTAGCAGTGGCGTAGCAATATATACTCACTATGGGTCGCGTATTAATTAATGATACACCGACATTAATGAACGACAGAAAATTTTGTTTGCCATTATTAAAAAAATAATAACCGTTTGAATAGCACAGTGGACAGATCATCTTATTTGCTGAGGCTATTCTTGTCATTTTCCAGGCTATTTTGCCAACGGTGACTAGATATTTACCTTTATTAACAGTTTCATACCGGTTACTGAAGGTAAATGAAAATTTCCCATAATACAGTGTTAAATATCATTAGGGCAGGAAGAAAACTTAATAAAACATTCATATATAATGTATACGAGTATATGGTTAAACTCTTTTTGGTTAAACAATGTGGAGTGTTAAGAAGGTAATACCTAATACCCTGTCCTAATTTGGCCAAAAATGGTCGACCACGAATATTGACCCAGGTAAGGGAACAAAAACTGCTTGAAGCCGGTGAAGTAAAAGTTGGTGTTTCACATCGATAATGAGCTCGAGTATTCGTAGTTTCAAAGACCAGTATTTTTAGGATAATTGTCCGAAATAACGTGATTCGAAAAACAAGAAAGGCACTACAATATACCGTAGCCGAGGTAGAAAGAATCCCGAGATGTTGTCGCGCCCATCAATTTTGTCCTAAACTGATTGTAATGGATGCCGAAAAATATTTTATTTTGTCCAAGTCAGAGCTGAAAGGAAACGATGGTTTTTATGCTGACGACATAGAAAATATACTAGACAATATCAACTTTAAAGTTAAATTAAAATTTTAATGTGGAGTGCTATTTCTGACACCGGATTTATCCCGCAACCGTACATTGGTGGTGTACGAAGGGAAGCCATAGCACAACTGTATATTCAGAGATGCCTCTTCAAACAGTTTAATTGGAAATCAACCAGGAAAAATGGCATCCTGGTAACAGACATCTTCAGATAATTGACGGTGATTTTCTTCCCCATAAAGCTGTTTGCTGTCATATCGATATTTTGTGTCGAAGTATTTTTCATTTCAGTGCAAACGAGCCCTCTAAATAACTTCGTTAGTGCATTGTATTAAAATAGCTGCGGCAGGTCGATTTCGAAGGGAGCATATTTTGATGTCAAATTTCATTATTCAAGTCAAGTCGGCAAGTGACACCGCATTTGAAAGTTCCTACTGTTCTTATATGGGCATATAAACTTCATTGTTCGATAACGTTTTTTATTGTGGAAGACTCCCATATTCCTCCAAGGCGATGCTGGTTGTGTTTCATACATTTTTGGGATTAGGGATAACATCTTGTTGCACCACCAAAAACCAAATCTTTATCTCATACATTTGGATTTTACTCCATAATTTCACAATTACAACAATGTGGTTCAATAATATATTGTCAAATACATCTATAGATACATTTTGAGACCCCAATTATCTTGGTATCTTCAATTTTATTCAAAATTATAGTCCTGTAATTATGGTCAATTTATGCTAAATATGAGTTAATACTCAGTTGAATTGATGTTGATTTTATTGCATAAGACATGACAAATGTCAAAAACGCTTATTCGACGGAATAAGAAATACTCGTAGAGGAACTTTTCAAATGACATCCCGTCTCATTTGAAATGACGTTTATGCTATTAAGGGTCATGTGTATATCAGACTTGAGACTGAGAAAGGAGAGAAAAAGCGAATATATTAGAAAAATAATAGAAAGGTTTTTCCGTCATTGATAAATTGTATTTTCAATTAAATATCTAAATTCCCTAATTTATTAACGCCCGTCAAGTGGGACCGGTAAAAATTACGAGTTATAAACAGTTTATAACAAAAAGAGAGGGGCAAATATCTTAAAAGCAATTTATTTGCAGATATCGGAAATCGAAAAAAAGATCCTTAAAGAGTAGGACACTTCCTAAAACAAAGTTCCATCTCTCGGAACTCTACCATCAATATTTATAATTTTATAATTTAGAGGAGAAAATAGGGCTATAAACCATGATGTGACCGACCGTTTCGGACACTTTAACAGTAAAAATTATTTAAACCCAATATGAATATTAAGAAATAAAAAATTCACATACCTTTTGGATACTTGAGTAAACGATAATCCACTGGAAAAGAGATTCCACGTAATTTTTTTATTAGATATGCTTTTATAAGTTAATTAACTTAATTTCGTTAAGTTTTAAATTAATATAAAAACCCTTATCATTGTCACACTGAAAACCTTAGATTTTTTTCACTTCTTGGAGCTATTCTTGAAAAGCTGTAAAAAAGATCCCCGTCGGAGAAATTTAAAAAATTTGACCTCCACTTTATTATTAACAATCAAAAAAACTGAAAGAAAGTGACACATAGAAATACAAAAATACTTAAAATTATATAATAAATAGAGAAAAAATTGTTCGCATAACATATGACAAATGGTTGTTTTATTATAGTTTGTAGCATTGACAAAAAATTATAACACCAAATTATTCTTTGGAAAATTGGAAAACACTATTGACCTCTGACAAAATTTAGTGAGCAGAGATTTTTTGAAGTGACTTCTTTCGTTGCATGAGAGTGATTTTCAAGGTCGCGTCACGACACATTTTATAACATTTTCGTCTCGCAAGTGAGATAAAGCATATGACAGATATGAGGAAGAGAGAGAAACAGATATCGAATGCAGCTCTGACTTGGGCAACGATCCCCCACAAGTGTTCTAAAGCTGAAAGCAATTCTGATATAATTTATAAACGATCGTGACAGAATCGGAATTAACAAGAATACAATATTACTTATTCATATCCTGCTGAACATATCTGGATTGGGCTTTCGAATCTGATCCAAATGGATGATGATCTTTTTGCGGAGGATGCGTCCTTGCGACTACTTCATTTTCTTCATGAGAGATTTAGTTTAGATATGAAGAACGACCGGAACATTGCCACGACTAAATCAGGAACAACGATTGATGCTATATTCTCGAGAAATCTACACCATTTATAAGCACGAACATATGTGTCACACTTCAGTTACCATAAAGCCAATAGGTACTCTCTCTCCCTCTCTCTCTTACTCTCTCAACGAATCGGTAAAGAAGTATTTACTTCTATAACGTGTACTGTGATGCACGCGGATTTTTCTTTGTAGTGTTGTTTTTTTGTGAAAATAGATATATGAATTTTTTCTCACTGAAGTTTATAATAGTTAGGCATTAATTTTCATTTGAACTAGTTCAGTTCTTGCAATGAAATTATTATTTCGAAAAAAATGAATTTTTTTGAGCACTGCCTCCAAAAATATCACTACAAATAAGTGCATTTCTCCATTACTTTAGCTTTTTGTAAAAATAGTAGTTCTACAACTTACACCTTATAAACAATACTATAACATACATATTAAATTTATTATATTATCAGTAGACTATTAAAAACGTGGGTAATTTAAAATATAAACAATAGTTAAAGTGTGGAATTGTATTTTTTATGTAATTATTATAAAGTCCTAGACATTGGCATGGAGGTTACTGACCTATACTTCATCTCACTTTACATCGACAATGAAATTCTCACATCATTTTTCTCACGTCTATTTTTCATACAATGTCTATTACTTACTAGCCGAGCACTTTTAACTAGTTTAGTGCTACTAATGGTTTTTTCCATATCTGGGCATTGTGTTGTCGTTTCTGCACACCTATTACACAAGCTTGGCTACTCTGTGAAATAATAATTTCAAGTTCAGGGTATTTCGTTACTATATATATATATATATATATATATATATATATATATATATATATATATATATATATATATTAGCTTTGAAATTCTTTGCTATTCATATGCATTTCATTACATAGAGAAATAAGCAAATATACGAATAAGAGGAAAGATACACTTACCAGTGCTATATCTGGACATACATACGGAAATGAACCACTATACACACCGAAACGAACCACTTAGAAGTTGTACAAGTTCTTTCACCTTTATTGAGGATCTTCAGAGCAGTATAAGATTTATTTCATTGGTCATTTATACTTAGTAGACTATTAAAAACGTGGGTAATTTAAAATATAAACAATAGTTAAAGTGTGGAATTGTATTTTTTATGTAATTATTATAAAGTCCTAGACATTGGCATGGAGGTTACTGACCTATGCTTCATCTCACTTTACATCGACAATGAAATTCTCACATCATTTTTCTCACGTCTATTTTTCATACAATGTCTATTACTTACTAGCCGAGCACTTTTAACTAGTTTAGTGCTACTAATGGTTTTTTCCATATCTGGGCATTGTGTTGTCGTTTCTGCACACCTATTACACAAGCTTGGCTACTCTGTGAAATAATAATTTCAAGTTCAGGGTATTTCGTTACTCTATATATATATATATATATATATATATATATATATATATATATATATATATATATATATATATATATATATATATATATATATTAGCTTTGAAATTCTTTGCTATTCATATGCATTTCATTACATAGAGAAATAAGCAAATATACGAATAAGAGGAAAGATACACTTACCAGTGCTATATCTGGACATACATACGGAAATGAACCACTATACACACCGAAACGAACCACTTAGAAGTTGTACAAGTTCTTTCACCTTTATTGAGGATCTTCAGAGCAGTATAAGATTTATTTCATTGGTCATTTATACTTGAATTTAAAATATTAATACTCCAACACTTACAGTGACGTTTTACGACATTAGTTTTTGAAGGAACTCAAATTCTTAGAATACACAAACCTAGTCTACTATTTATATTTGTTCTATTTGAACATATTATATATAAAAGCATTAGGCATACATATCTGAAGATCCTCAATAAAGGTGAAAGAACTTGTACAACTTCTAAGTGGTTCGTTTCGGTGTGTATAGTGGTTCATTTCCGTATGTATGTCCAGATATAGCACTGGTAAGTGTATCTTTCCTCTTATTCGTCTATTTGCTTATTTCTCTCTCTCTCTCTCTCTCTCTCTCTATATATATATATATATATATATATATATATATATATATATATATATATATATATATATATATATATATATATATATATATATATAAAATATAATATATAAAATTTCCCTCTACATCGCTCTACGAAAATTTCTAGTAACATATTATGAAACATGAAGCCATGGAAAACAAATATGATCCGCTTCCAATCCTATGGAGCTGACGCGTCTGTCTGTGGAGCAGGGTAGGGTTGCAACTGTTTAAAAAGAAGAAAAAACAAAAAACATGATTTATGTTGTTTAAAAACAAGGTTTCTTGTTGTAAAGTTGGTTTTTTCGAAATACACTGTATTTTATGTGTTAAAATATGTTTTTAAACTACAATTTTATGATCCGAGATTCCCGCGGCATCTCAGAGGGCTCTGACGAATTAAATTAAAGTCTCAGCGAGAGAGAGAGAAGAGGTCGAAATCTGTAGCTCTCCGTCCAAGGTACTGCAACCGGCCGGCCAACCAAAGGATCCTTATATTGTTGTTTATTTTAACTTCGCATACGTGTATCTCGAATGTAAAAGTACAGTAGAAAATATAACCTCTATAAAGTTAGCACTAACAAATGCGGGATGAAAGGTGGCATAATGTGATTAATTTGTCGCTTTTTTGTCGTGATTTTGTCTTGCAAAAAAAAATTGTCGCGATATTATTTTTTTTTAAAACCAATGGTAGTGCTAACTTGATATTAAGTTAGCACCACCACCTCTGGAAAACGGTTTCCAATGATCGGACAAGTGTCGCATCTGGTGCATAATTTGTCGCTTTTTTGTCGTGATTTTGTCGTGCAAAAAAAATTTTGTCGCAAATTATTTTTTCCTTAAATCGATGATAGTGCTAATTTGGTATCAAGTTAGCACTACCAACCATCTTCTGATATTCTGATGAAAGTCTCGTCTCGCGCATAATTTGTCGTTTACTTGTCGTGATTTTGTCGTGCAATAAAAAAATTGTCGCGAAATTATTTTTTTTTAAAACCAATGGTAGTGCTAACTTGATATTAAGTTAGCACTACCACCTCTGGAAAACGGTCTTCCAATGATCGGACAAATGTCGCATCTGGTGCATAATTTGTCGCTTTTTGTCGTGATTTTGTCGTGCAAAAGATTTTGTCGCAAACTGTTTTTTCTTAAATCGATGATAGTGCTAATTTGGTATCAAATTAGCACTACCAACCATCTTCTGATATTCTGATGAAAGTCTCGTCTCGCGCATAATTTGTCGTGATTTCGTCGTGCAAAAAAAACGTCGCGAATTTTTTTTTATAAACCTAATGGTAATGCTTACTTAATATCAAGTTATCAGTACCACCTGTTGAAAACGGTCTTCCAATGCTCGCACAAATATTGCATCTGCTGCATAATTTGTCGCTTTTTCGTCGTGATTTTTTCGTGTGAAAATATAATATGTCACGAAATTTTTTATTTAAATAGTAGTGCTGAGTTGTTAGCAAGTTGCGCTTCCACCCATCTTGCTATATTCGGTAGATAGTCCCGTCTCGTGCATAATTTGTCCCATTTTTATCGTGATTTTCTCGTGCGAAAAAAAATTGTCGCGAAATTTAAAAAAAAATCAATGGTAGCGCTAACTTGATATCAAGTTAGCACTATCACACTATACGACACTATAAGTGTCTTCTAATGTTCGGAAGAAAATCTCGTATCGCGCATTATTTGTCGCTTGTTTGTCGTGATTGCTTACCATAAACTTGACTCTTTCTGGCTAATAAATTTTAAATTTCTATATACTACTACTAAGTGAAACTTTTTTTGGCATGCTATACATATTTATAATGAAATTCTTTGCAGTCCACATAAAACTTTTTTCCACATAAAGTGAAGTTTCCCATGTTTTATGATGAATTTAAAATTCCCATAGTTGACCATAAAGTAAAACCATTGATGGGTCACCATACAATGCATATTCTTTTGGCTCAATATAAATCAATTGATAATGGCTGTTTTTTATAAAAACTCAATTACATTTATTCCAAAGTGGTGGTGCTAACTTGATATCAAGTTAGCACACTCATCGATTTATGGAAAAATTATTTCGCGACAGAAATGTTTTTTGCACGACAAAATCACGACAAAAAAGCGACAAATTATGCACCAGATGCGACATTTGTCCGATCATAGGAAGACCGTTTTCCAGAGGTGGTAGTGCTAACTTACTATCAAGTTAGCATTGGTTTTAAAAAAAAATAATTTCGCGACAAATTTTTTTTTTGCACGACAATATCACTACAAATTAACGACAAATTATGCGCGAGACGAGACTTTCATCAGAATATCAGAAGATGGTTGGTAGTGCTAACTTGATACCAAATTAGCACTATCATCGATTTAAGGAAAAAACAATTTGCGACAGAATTTTTTTTTGCACGTCAAAGTATGCACCAGATGCGACATTTGTCCGATCATTGGAAGACCGTTTTCCAGAGGTGGTAGTGCTAACTTAATATCAAGTTAGCACTACCATTGGTTTTAAAAAAAATAATATCGCGACAAATTTTTTTTTGCACGACAAAAAAGCGACAAATTAATCACATTATGCCACCTTTCATCTCGCATGTGGTAGTGCTAACTTTATAGATGTGAAAATATAAGTTCTTTAACAGGGTAGCAATCTCAGAAGCAGTTCATTTCGCATGAGTTATTGTCATTAACAAGTCGATTGTTTTGAGCAGTTGCATTCTCTGCAGGAGCGGAAAGACTATTTTCTTCGTGTGACTGTAGGTACTAGGTACTTCTAAATTGAGGCACAGGTGTGGCAATTTTTCAATATTTCAACAAAAATGTTGAATCTTGTGAACTTATTATTACTTATTATATTTCTTATAATCTTATAATAACAAATAAGTATTCCATACCATACATTTTAAAGTACTTGTTTTTGTTTTCAATTTTATTTTTTTCTATTCTCTCATTTCGTCATAATAATAATGCTTGTCTTGTTTTCGTGTTCTAGAATTATTTGTTATAGGTACATAAACTTTCTTTGGACTGAAGAAATATTAAGATCATTTATTTGAATTGCCTTTATTTGAATTAGTAGTTTTATACTTTTTGATTTGTTCATTTGAAGCATTTGTAAACCTACTACGTTGAGTTATACCTATCTGAGGAGGAATAAAGTTTTCTCATAATCTCAGCATCTCATCATTTATTTGTCATTTGTCATGATTTGCCTTAAATTTTCTTGGGTTTTACTACTCTTAAGCTAACAATATTTAATATTTGTCCTTTTTTGTTAAACAAAAATATAAACAGTTGTTTAAAACAGCGTTCTAAAACACTGGTGTTGTTCCCACCGTTTTCAACATGTTTTAAACACTGCTGTGAAGGTAGCACATCGTTTTAGAAAACTTAAGATCACATAAAGTGTACCTAGTATGAGAATAAAAAAATTAGGGTGCCCTTAATAGAAATGTCACTAGTAATTTCTCGAAAATAAAAAAACAATCAGAACATGTCAGATACAAAAAAGATGAGCTTCTCGACGTGTCCGGGAATTCTTCACAAGTTGATAATCTCGGTTTAACGAATGTAGGTATTCCAACATTTACGTGCTCATTGTATATTTTTACAAATAGAACAATAAAACATATATTTCAGAATATTATGCACTATATTGAGTACAATTGACTACATAACAATTGAAATTATAACGCATATTCATACAGTTGAAATTATAACTACCTACCTACATTTATAATAATAATACTAAGTTTACACTTTTTGAAGAGATATGAATACCTATTTCATAAGGATAACAAATATTGTAGTAGTATTTAGTGTATATTACTGCCCAAAGTAAAAACCTGTAAACCTTCTTTTGTCTTGTTTTCAGTTATCTATTTTCTCTGAAAACATATTAATGTTGCTGTACTCTAAAATAGCATAAATAAGAAAGCTTATGTAGCAACTTTTATACCAACCTACTAATTTAGAAGTAGGTTTTAAAGAAACTTCAGTAGTGAAACCGTGAAACCGTCAGCTGATTTAGTGTAATATCTCTTTTTATTTCTTTTACTACTGAAGTTTTTTCAAACTCTCCTATAGGGCATCTTTACTTGTAGATTTATATTTTCTTCTGCTCTAAACATTTTATATACAAACAATTGAACGCGTTAGTTCAAACAAAGACAGGTACGCAAAATCGTGTATAATTCCAGGAGAAAATAGACTGAAGGGTTAAATTTTTAGAATTTATATTTAATTCCATTATAATTTTCTTCGCGAACTGGGGAGGCGTCGTTTTTCGTGCTCTTGTATTTATATAACAATTACCAGGACTACCGCGGCAAATTAATGCTGAGCACGCTATTTGGCCTAATTGCAAAACCACTAAACAGGTGTCAAAGGGTGTGAGCAGAGGCGCCCCATGTAATCTTGGCGTTAACACGAAGGTACGTATTATTCTCCCGTAAATTGCCAGTAGCGCGCCCCGCCCCGTCTGAGAGGATACTATCATAAAGTTATATCCGCTTACAAATCGTATCCACTTCAATCACATGTTGTAATTAATAACTGCGTAATAACACTGACCTGTGTTTATTATTACTGTTTTAGATGGCTTTGTACGTGGCAAAAAAACAAACTATAGTCTAAGCGATCTAGGTGGAAAAGTACAGAAAAGTGACAAATATACCTTCTTGGCATAATCTCGTCAGGAGAGCTTCCTCTACAAAGTGCGGACTATTCGCATAGTGAAACATTGTGCGTTTTTTTAAATAAACAATTTTTTAGCAAAATTCACTTTTGTATAAGCTGAAAGTATATCGGAGGATGAATATTCCTATGAAAATTTTACTAGAGGCAAAAGTTGTTTATTTTTAAATTTTCTACAAAAATGTGCAAAAATTTATTTTTTCTCATGAAAAATGACAAAAACAGTAATAAACAACTTTCTAAACACAGTTTTGCATATAATAATTGAATCGCTATGAAACTTTCCTAAAAGTTTCGTCTCAAAATCGTAAAATTAATTCTTTATCGTGATAAATTGCAAAAACAGTACAAAACAACTTTTTAAACACAGTTTTGCAAATAATAATAATGTAATCGTTGTGAAACTTATCAAAAAGTTTGGTTATTGTTATATAAAATCTCCTGGAAGCTGCTCCATGTTAAATAGTTTATGAATAGAAATCAATTGCATATAGTGCTAAACATTAACCATCTGATGACAAAAAAACAAGATTTCGCAAGGGAGATTATTTTAGTCCTAGTTACTTATATCCCCTTTATCATAAGCCGTTTGAAAAGTTATGATGTGTTAATGACTGTTATGGATAATTACTATGTGGACTATGTTTTTTATGCACGGCGGATCTAAGATGGCGATCAAAAACTTAGTTGCTCCAATCCGTCTGAAATTTTGTTATCCCGGGGTTTTTGGAGTCCCCGATTAGTTTTGGCGTCGAATTTTGTTCGGGTCAAACCTCGCAACTGAATTTTAAAAGTTCCCCTTCATACGCTTCATACTATGACTTGTGTAATTTGGCGAGATGAGCGTCAATAGCATTGGTTGCAACCTGTTTAGGAGAAGGAAAGCTGTAAAAAAAAAGCATGGAATTGTGTTTTGTTAGGCACAAGATTCAGTATAGATTCAAATCACTAGAAGGTCTCCTTATTGAAGAACTAGACCGTACTAAATTAACAGACGGACGACCATGCAACAATGATGCATTAAACGATATTAATATACTTAGAAACATGTCTCAAATTAAAAATTAAAAAATAATAAATAGTAAGAAAATATTTTTAAAAACAAGCTTTTATTTAAATACTCTAAAAGGAAAATATAAACTTTAATTTAAATTAAACCCATCAATTTATTATATTACACAATTTATATGATATAAAAGCTTGTCACGAGATTTACCTGTGTATATAAACAAGAATACAATATCTAACTTGATATTGACACAAGTAATTCTAAAAAATAATGTTTTTTTATAAAATAGGTAAAGCTTTTTAATCATATACATTTTGTAATGTAATAAATTGGTGGGTTTAATTTAATTTAAAGTTTATTTTCTTCTTTTTAGAGCATTTAAATAAAAGCTTTTGTTTAAAAATGTTTTTTAGTATTAATTTATTTTTGGAGGAGCATGTGATTCTTCTAGGAAAAGAGTTGGGATGGCGAAAAATAAATGGTAAGAATATGCATCTTAGGAGCACACCTGTCGTGGTAATGTATGCAGAAACCAAAGGAATACCGCTAGAATATAGATACTTTCAGACAAATATGTATCACAAAAACACCCTACCAATAAAGAAATATATATGCAAATTTTCACAACAACCCTATTAATACAAACCACAAAATACTGGTCGGAAAAAAAATTCTCCTGTAGCAAATAGTTGCATGGAGTACATATATAGACAAAATAGAAAACCTCTACTACAGTCATAAACCTTAAGCAAAAATAACAAATATTACTAAACTTTTTGCAGAAATACTTCCACAACTATGAATATGCTAGAAACAAAATAAGTCTGTTAAAATAGCATGCAATATCAAAAGTCATATAGGCATAAAAGAAAATGTAATAGCAGATTCATTCGCCAAAGAAGCATGCTCAAAAGGAGAAGAAAACATTACAAAATACCAGCGTCAGATATCACCAAACATATAAGAAATAAAGCAAAAAAGAAATTAAACAGTAGCTTTATTACAAATGAGAAAGGAAAAATTTTACAAATCCTCTCACCATAGCATATCCAGCACGGTATGGTTTTTATATACCAAACTGGGAATTATAATTTAACCAAATCATACAAACATAAAATTAAAATAGTTGAATCCCCAAGTTGTGATAATTGGGAAATAAGAAACCATATATACATCATATAATTTTAGAATGTTACGGCTATAGCGAAGAGAGAAACTTTTTCTTCAAGGAATTGTACTTATAAGGACAATACTTTTATATATTCATTTCATTTAGAATATTTGTTAAGTTTAAATAATATTAAATTACCTATATATATTGTCATTTTAACACATATATAACAATAGATGTTAAATAACAATAGAATTAAAACAAAGCATACGTAAAATAAGACATACGATATTACTTTTAAAATAATAATAAAAAAAAACATAAATATTAGACAGAATATATATGATGGAAGTCGTCAAATGATGGAAAAGACAATTATCTAGATTTAGAGCACATTTTTATTTGTGAATCATGGACAATCTATAATTATGTATTTATTTTCTTATATTATATTTGTTAATAATATATGTTCAATAAAACATTTTTTGTTCCACAGCATATTTCAGTTACGTACCATTAATTTCATCTCAACCTTAGCGACAATAAAATATATATTTTAGTTTTATATTAAGGTAAACTGCAACGGTTTAAAAAACATTCTATTCGAAACTCGACTTTAATTAAAATATACCATATATTCTTGCCTCAAATATTTTAATTTGTAACAAATTCAAATATTTGATTTTAATTTGTAACAAATTCAAATATTTACACAAAAAAATTATACTCAAGCCACTGTAATATGTACTCCATTCTGATAACGTTTACCCAAGGGTGATAATAATTATAAACACGTTTCGTAACACGCATAATTCAATATATTTTTTACTTGGTAAATCTAAAACTTTGTATGTTATAATGTATCTTCTTTTAAGACTTCTCCCTAATTATATTTTTTCCTCCATGCTCACCTCAAAAGAGACATTATATGAAACCACATTTAAAATTCTGCGAACGTAATTTCAACTACGGTTCAGTTACTTTAATAGTATGTATAACCGCATCATGAGGTAGGTAAGTAAATATTTCTAAACATTCTGGGGCATCCTTATTAACGTGTTTTAATTAAACATTCCTATACAACATGCGCAATGTTTTGTCACTATATTAATCTTAATCGAAAATTAAGGTTTGATGTACCTATTTTTTAATAATATTCAGAACTAATAATGATCTTATCAATATTAAATTACATATACGGAGCTACCAATTATTTTAATAAATAGTATAAAACTACTAAATTTGCAATGTAGAGTGCAATGTAGAGATGACGCCTCGAAAATAAATCATTCATCATAGTGTTTAGATTTCAAACTTAGATCAGGTGATGTTCAAATTGTAAGAGTATTATGTAAAATTAAAAAATTAAATAACTGGCGTCAATCTGATTGGTTAGATTGTATCATAAAAACAAGACAGAAGGATCGTAACCAGGAAATGCAGATGTTTTTCCATACGGCATATCCGTAGTTATATATAACAATTCGAGAGTCTAGGTAAGGCGTTCGATGAGTTAACAGCCATGCTTATAATTTTTATAAAAATTTGCTAAATTAATAGTAAAACTAAAGTTAAAAATATTTGAGTTTGTGAAAATAATTAGGAATACCAGTGGAAAAAGTCTACAAGCAGAATTAGCTGCAAATTAAGTGTGTTTCGTCGTAAATAAGAAGGGAGAAGTAGAGCCATGGGAGTGTCCCCAGCCGCAAAACAGCTTGGTGACCAATATAATGGAAAAGGAAACAATTTTTTAAGAAATTTCCAGTAAAAAGAAAATATAAGTAAGTGCAGAAGCCGAAAATTAAAGGTTTGGGGGTGAAGATATCCCATAATAAAGTTCCAGCAATTAATAGCAGCATTCCTGAGGTAGTACGGCGACATCCGTTAGATGACACCACCTGAGCCCAGCAGCATCTAGCGTGTTCCAACCAATTTTCGAGAATAGTGATAAGTGTTTGCGCTTCCTAATTAATAAAGGATTAACATAAATTTCTAAGGTAACAACAATTTCAAACTTAGCTAGTTTTTAAGATACATTGTGACAGAGGACTTGGTCCCATGTAGTAGAAATAAGTTACGTAGGTTTGCTCAGGGTAGTAATAAGGTTTCAGTTTATGTTTATTTATTGTCATATTTTATGACATTAAAAATAGTCATATATAAATCACTTCTTCTTTCTTGTTTTCTAGAAACTTTTCAGGAAACATTTTAAATCATACAATTTGAGATTAAATAAGAATCAATAGATTTAATAAAATATTATAGTCTCATCAAATTAACTATTTGGAAAGTAACTCTAAAATTTTAATCTTGCAAAAATATTTTACATAGACCTAATTCAACCCCCTCTAGGACGATAGAGTACTCATGTTTTAAGAGATCCTTCCAGTAAATTACAAATTAGTGTTCATATAACTGGCGCCCATAAACAAGAAGGATTAAATAGGGAAGAAATAGTGTAAGTATCCTGTAAGCTAATCAGATATTTCTTCGCCATACTATTACGTTATATTATCTCATTTTATACAAATCCTAAAACAACAACGTATATAGATCATTCACATATTATAAATTCATAACTTATCAATTATCGCCCAACAGTGGGACTAATATCTCACATTGGACATTGATCGCAAGGATCAATCCTGGAAAATGTCCAATTCCGTGCGCCGCTGCTAGCCGTGGTTCCTGTAAATTTGAAAACGAAATCGATGTCCACCAGCCGTCTGGCAAGCGTTATCCTTGACGAAGGATAGCGCCATAAAGACAAAACGCTGCAGGGTGAAACGCACACAATCGCACGGAAGAAACTCCTGGTGTTGAGGTAAATTAGCTAGGGCGTCACTAATGATTGCTGGAACACACGCAGTACAACTGCCACAAACACGTTTGTCTTTTGTTAGTGAAAACTGATTCCCATTTATTAACGAGTTGACGACGCTTATGAAACGACGTCGGATCACGAGAGAACGGATGGTGAATTGTGCCCGCGACATCCTTTTCATGGAAGATAATAGATTCCCCCGATACAGTATGAAATACGAGAAAATAATATAATGTGTACACTTTCAAGTTGATACAATGAGTGCAGGAAAATATAAGGAGCAGCGGCAGGATGGAATTATTGGATATTGCTTTCGCTGTTACAAGGATGACAACAATGAAAGTATCTACCTACACCCGCAACAAATAGTACAATATTTATAATAATTATTATGTAAGCTAATTAACTTAACCCGAAAACACAAGTAGTCCGGTCTGCTACGCTCATTTAAATTTTTGGACAAAAAGTCACCCTCTCAAAAACTTTACGTTATTATGATTTGCATAAAGACAATTATTTTGTAAGAACTGGTCGCGCAAAAAAATGAACTTTACCAAAGAGCACAACACCTTTATATTTAATTTAATTAATTCAACGATTTTTCGATGTAATTTTACCACCCTAAAAATTTTTTATGATTCTTAATTAATTCTTGAAAAAATTTTGAATGATTTTCAAAATAAATTAAATTTCTTGATAGGTATTTTAGTTGACTGAGAGACTTTCAAAAATTAATTTAACAATATTAAAATAAAAATATTACACATTTTTGTAGGCGATGTTGTATAAAAAATGTATGTTGTTGCTTGATTCTATGGTTCAGTCAGAATGGAAGAGGTTTGACATGGTCCTTAAATTTTGCGATGTTGTCGGATGGTAAGTTATGATAGTTATTATAGAGGATTGTAAAATTAGATAAATATATTTTAATGAGAATGAAATCTCTAACAAGAAATAAATGGAAACGGGAGAGGTACTATAAGGTGTTCGATAAACTTATGTAATAGCAGTTTCTTACATAATAAATTATAAATTCATTGTGTTAATTTAAAAACCGGCAATATTTGTGGCAACATCGCTGAATTCGTTAGGTAGGTAACTTCTAATTTCTAATCCTCATTTTATTTTGATTTACCTATTTCACGTTTTGCAGTTTTCATCACAAACTTATCTATTTTTTTCTGATTGCAAATAATTGATTTTGAATGTTGGTTAGAAAATGGGTGTAAATAGAGTAGGTAGATTAGGAGTACCTAATCATAAGTGGAACGAACCATAAGTGATTTTTTCCTAGACGATTTAGGATGTTTTAAACATGGCCAGAATATGCGTAGCATAAGCTCTGTTCACTTAAAATCTTTTCAGTTTGATTAGTACTTATAGTTATTAAAAGCACATTATTCAGTATCAGGATCAACTGATTTATTTTGTTCTTGGTTGCCCGACCTGAACAGAGTATTCATATATAAATAATAAGTGCAAAAAACTCTTCGATCGAAGGGTGTAATGCACAATACCATTGCTTTTCCGAGCCTTCTCGATCAGTATCATCAAGTTTGCTGTGTGGTATCTGTTTAGTTAGTTAAAAAAATGTCCATATAAATAATAATCCGGTACCTATGTAGTTACTTACCGGATTATAATTTATATGGAGAATTCCACATTTGGGCCCTTTTTTCCATTATTCTTTAATAAAAGTGTACATAGTAGGTATATTGTTCCATCATTAATATAAAAAATCTATAAATAATGACCATAATAGTAATAGACAAATAAATATATAATCAATACACCGACATTACCATAACACCATAACAGAACCCTTAACCTGACTTTTTAATTTTTAATGACGCTCTTGCGTAAGAAATGTTAAACTAATACGCGACGTATGTCCATGGAAAGCAGACTTTTAATTTCAAATATTTTTTTAGTTATGAGTTAAATATGAACTCATAGGTCTAAAAAAACAATTTGGGCTTGAATTGTAGAGAAATATGTTTAAAGTTTGACGTATAATAGGTTTAAATACTAAGAAATGTCTAAAACCCGAGAAACTCCCATCTGATAATCACTCTTTTGAATCTCCCATAAGAAATACATGGCACTCAAATTTTCTGAAGTGTGTTTAGGAACCCATTTCAAATTTCGCACCCGGATTTTCCTAACCTAATTAATATGGTCAATGACATGTTATGATTGATCGAATAATCAAATAAATCTTACTATACTAAATAATACTGTAATGTGAAGTTCGCTACACTCAAATGAGAATTTACCGGTCAAATATGGTTTAGTAGCCGCGTGGCTTTTGAGTGGTGAGGGTGTCCGAGTGCCAGTAACTTGGTAATTCCACTGTGTCAGGATATTTTTTGAACAATGTAAGTAAAATTTATTTTTAGTTAGCATGTATATGACAACAATGTAGAACAATTTGCATTTTTGTTTAATTAGTTTATTAAACGTTTAAAAGAGAAATAAAGGTTTTTGTGCAAATCCGTAATTCCCCTGGCGTAATCCCCCTGTGCATTTTTACAACAGGGGAATTACATCTTTAACAGGGGGATTATCCACCTGAAAATTTGTACTACTAGTAATTTGTACACTCCAAATGTATGTTTATTATATTGCAGAAGTGCTTCACAATGGCAAGACAGCAAAAAAAAGCAGAGAGGAAATATTAGATAAGCAGAAAGGGCTAGATATCAACGGATAAAAAATTATTGGCAAAAGTATGCTGAACAAAAACAGAAGGAGAGATTAAAATATCTGAAGAAAAAGCAAACGGGAAAAGTAAAAGCATTGTAACGAAGTGGAAATATTTTTCCACTCGTTACGTACAATGGTACTGTCATTGTTATATTGTTTTAATTATTAAGCTAAGTAGGACTATATTTTCGTATTTATAAGTTACTATTGACCGTATGGCTCCGTTTCTTTTTCGACAAGCATTGTTATTTTATTTTCAATTCAGTTCTGCTTACAACGTGCATACAAATAAATATTTTCTGGGAAATCTCGCGTACAAAAATACGATTTCCAATACCAAGAAAACTATCCGCAGGCCGGCTCGATATCATCGAGCGCGCGCCGGAACAATATCGAACACACATGATAACGCTTCGGAAATTCATGGTAGGGAGTCGGTTCCCACCGCACCGAAAGATTTAATAAAACTAGAGCTCCCACACTGAAACAGTCAGTCTGTGTCCAAGACTCCCAGCAGCCAGAAGCCCCAACAGCAGCAGCTCCGCCTACCTGAACCGTCTAGTAGTTCCAGCCGTAATCCGAGACCAGAAGTAAGCCCTATACACGCAGTACAGGACTCAGGAAGGACGACATCCAGAAGCCATACCAGACTGGAGTGAGTACGCGATTTCCTTCGAATCGTGGTTTCTACCAACAACCGGTCGCAAGGCCTTCTTGTTGGTAGCTGCTGACAACCGGTCGAAAGGCCTTCTTGTCAACAAATACGCTTCTATTATACACGCCGACATTAGTAAAGGTGCACTTCAATCTAACAGTACTCGCTCGCTCACTTTAACTGGTATGGTAAGTCAAAACATTTAAATGACCATTTCCGATTAACACCTGAGTTCTCGAACATTCGATCGGTCCACATGCTTTCACTGTTGCTTCTTCCCTCGAACTGTATTTGTAACCTGCCTGCCTGATAACCGCTCACCGCATAAATTTACGCCACAAGCCCATTGTACCATAGTTTATTCATTATCATCCAGTAGTATTTTCTCATACCATTCATTTTCTCATACCACGCCTTGCCTCGCGCTACGCTAACTCCATCGGATACTCCCGCTTAATCATTAACCAAGTATGGCGTAGGCAGACTGAATAACCTGTAGATAGTAGTGTAGATTGTTAGACAAGGATAGAAATACAAAAAGATGTCCTGAAGAATAAATAAACTTGTTGTAACCAGATACCTGTGTATTACTGTAGACAAAGTCTATATATAAGTCAAGTGGCCCCTGGTTTACTGCCTGTCTCCACTCGCAGCTACCCGTGGCCCTTACAGAACTGCCTGTAAGGAAAAGTGGTCTGTCTACACAATAAACAGACAGTGGCGCTCGAGATAAAACCTCCGCACCGAACGCAGAGCGTCACAGCATCAAAAGATATGACTCCTAGGGAAAATCGAGAAGCTAGAAAATGTTGGAGAAAAATTGTCAAAGCATTCCGAACAAGACAATCGAACCTTAAAATAGAAACTTTACGATTTATGAGAGAAAACTCTGCTGGAGAAAACAAAACTGTGCAGGAAAATTGTCCATCTATCAATACATACATTGTAAACGACTGTGATATTGAAAATATGTCTAAAATTATAAAACAGAATGAATTATTTTACAATTTGTTGGAACTTTAAGGATTCACCAAGTTCATGGAAATAGTAAAATTCCTAATAAAGTTGTTTTAAAGTCTCTCAGTTGCTTTTGCTCAAAATATGGATGTTATCATTACAAATTAGGTAAACTAAACTATACTGATCTTTTGTCAGTAGAAGAAGTTTACTCAGGGTCTGATAATGAAAATGAGGCACTACCTCCACGATTGCTGCCGTAAACCACAATGATGGCATTGAAAAAAATGAAACCGCTGGAAGCTCTGGTGTTGCACCTCCTCGATACATGCCTGGTGATTATATCCTGGTTAAATTAAATGCCAAAAAAAACACCTATAGATATGCCGCGATTTGTTCAGGCGAGGTAGACGAGGATGAAGGTGAAATAAAAGTTACATTTCTAAAAGTATCTGGTGAAGACAACACAGTTTTTAAGGTGAATGATAAAGATGTTTCTTTTGTACAGCTGGATCATATCCTTAGCTTATTCCCGATACCAACTATTATGCTGAAAGGAGACCGATGCTTTTATAAATTTTCAAAGCCAGTTGATGTTTTCGAGCAGTAAGTCGTTTGCTCTTCTAGTATATATTTTTTAAAGAAAGGCTGTTTTAGTTTTAATTTTTTTTTAATACCAGTCAATATGAACTTAAAGACCTACATTATAGATGTACCTGAATGTACAAATATTTTAGTTTAAGAATGTTATGCTGTTTAAGAATGTAAGACTGTTTTAGTTTATAATTACATACTTTTCTTTTTATTAAAAATGGTCTTTTATTAGGTAGGTGATATACTATGTACCTGAATGTACTGGTAGAAGTCACCCAGGTGAATAAATATTTTAAATACATAGTTTTGGATACTTCTTTATAGGATACCGCTTTAATGGGTCTAATTTGTTTTTTCTTGTAGCCTTCCTACCTACTTTCAGCTAAGACTCTGTCTTCCTATTTTGTACAAGTATTTATGTGTTTAATAAATAGGAAAAAATATTTTTTTAACAACAGAATTTATTTAATTTAATAAAATTGTAAAACATAGTTACACATAGTTACACATTGTTGTAAGAAGTAATTCCCCTGTTACGTGTCATTACCCTGGATGACGTATTTTCCCTGGAAGTGAAAAAAATTAGAAAACATAAAAAAATGTCTGGCCTGCTGGCCACGAACTTCACACCAAATGTTGAAGGTAAAAAATATAATAATTTTATATCTATAGACAACTTCATGCTGTTGCCATTTTTATATCATATTGGGTCGCTTTAATGTGAAATGTCCCATACAACAAACTAAAAAAAATATATTTTTCCACAATGCCACGATATATGCCATCAGAACCACACACTGATTTCAATTTGTATTATTTTTTATCTTATATGTTAACTATGTGTAACTATGTTTATCATTAAAATGTACCTACTTAGTCTTTATATAAAATAATGGAGCTGTAATGTCCAGCATCTCCATATAAAACTTTTATAACGTTCGGCATAATATTCCTGTAAAATTCCCAGAAACAATTATAGAGAAAGTTATGCGGGAGCGCATTGTAGGGATGCGAGAAAGATGAGAAAATGATTATGTAAATGAGTTGCATCCCATCTCCTGAAATTAGATTAGGTAAGTAAAACAATTGAGAAATTAATTTTTATTCCGAAACTTAGTTTGTCCGACGTCGAGGCGTAACGAAATTATTAACTTTTTGTAACAATATTCATCTCGATGTCAACTTATAATTAAAACGTAAAAGTTTGCCAATTTAAAAGTTATTTTCCCATCAATAATGGTGTCATTTTTAAACGTGTTATGCACACTTGCTCTTTCTGTATCTCTAGTAGGCATAGGCGTAGGTTGCATAATATACTCAGCTTATTTAACACTATATAACACCGAAATATGGCAATCATTACACTATTTGGATCATCTTAATGCTAATTCTTGTTTCGTACAATAAATAATTTACTGGTTTACATATCTGGCTAATCTGCCACCTAACCCACATGTTTAAACTGTTTTTTTTATTCTAATAGACAAATATTTAATTTTACAATGATATATAATATTATAAATATGTAGTAAGCAAAAAGATATAATGTAAACATTATACTAATGTAATATAAAAATAATAAAAAGACGAGCCTAAAATATTAAAGATACTCTGGAAAAAATTGAATGGATGGAACAATAAAAAATAAAAACAAAGTTATATTAAATAGGTACATAATTAAAATAGTAGTTTTAAATAGCAATTTTAAAAGGCTGCGAAATAAATAAATAATACAATAATTTATTTGTTCAGAAAAACTGTCGTTTAAATAGGGAACTACAACGGACCCAACATAGATCCCTGGGGTACGCCTGCTCCCACAGATTCGCGGATGATGTTCCAAAATTAGTTCGTACCCATTTTGTAGTGATTGTGATAGTGAAGTATTTATTACTAAAGAAAGTATATTAGGTACATAAAAAATATTCAAAAAATTATTCAATATTCAAATGTTTAAAATATTTCCTCTGTTGAATTCGGCGTCTAGCTGTCCACAAGGAAGCAGGAAATTGCGTACCATGACAAAGTGTACAAAGTGTATATATATACAGGGTGAGTCAGTTTTTTTTTAGACAAACTTTAACAGGGGATAGAACGCACGTTTTTAAAAAGAAAAGTACCTATAAATATATGGCCGATCTAGCTTCCTAAGGAAGATACAAGGTGTTAAAGTTTCATTTTTTTTTACATTAATGTGTAATATTTTCTGAACGGAATGATATATTCACTAAATATTTTACACATATCTTAACCTGCATAGGATCAACATGTTGTATTGTTCCTGTCGAAAATACTATAGTGGATGTTACTTTTTTCGGGTACTTCGGATATTCTGCATAATGGAAATTTTTTTTCGTACGCCACTGACATTATCTGATACATATTTCTAAAATAACGGCCCCTTAGTAACAATTTTGATCTCTTGTAATTTTGCTCTAACTACGACAGTTTTAGAGATATTGGCCGTTGTTTCTCTGACAGTGTAATGTCGTTATTATATTTTTTTTTCTCGAATTTTCTTTATGACTTATAAACGAACGCTTAGATTTTTTCATGTTTGGGGGATAATGCCTATTAATTAAGGCGCATAAAACAAGCGGTAAGAATGTTCAAAAACTTGCACAGTGGCGGGGTGGAAGGGGTGCTCCACCCCTTTCGTAAACAGAACATCTACGCCAAAGACTATTTAAAAAAAAACTGTTATTTTCATTATCTACATACAGTTTAACAAAAATAATGTCCCTTCTTCTGTTTCGAAATTCCTGTGCGGTTCCTAGTTATTTTGATTTTTAGTGTTTGATGTGGTACTAAATTAAGTAATTTATTTATTAGCAATAATAATTATCGGCTAAATATTTAATTCTTTCAACGAAACCTACCTAAATATGGTGTGTTAAGGATTCTAAAAAGCCGAAATCTCTTATTCTTTATCTTTTTCCAATGTAGTCAAAATAAATATTTGTTATATCAAGCCTTACTCAAATACAATACTTTTATATGTTGAATATGTTGAATATGATATATGTTGAAATCTGTTAAATTACAAATGTACTTACAATACAATAGATTATTGTGCAGTTGCCAAAAGTCTTAAAAATTTCCTTTAAGTTTTATTAAACTTGTGCATGTACCAATTTCTGTTTCAATTTTTGTTGTTGTTTGCTAAATAATTTCCATTTAAAACTAGCGTATTTGTAACTGTACGTAATAATTGCAACAAAATATTATACTCCTTGGAAAACAAGTAAGCATTATGTCATATTTTGAAACGACAGTTTGACGTATTACAAGTTTATCTACAAACAATTTTGCTTCATCTTGAATATTTTCACTGTTATTAATTATTATTTTTAAGATTAAAAAGTTATTTTATGTGATTTGCCAGATTTTAATTAGTGTAACATGCCGTTTACATTTACAAAAAGCGAACAAGCCGACATTCATTTTATTTATGGGTTCGCAAATGGGAATTCAAGATACGCAGCTATGGAGTATCGAAGAAGATTTCAAAATAGACGACAACCTCATCATTCCGTTTTTGTGAGTATCCACCGTCGATTTGTTAACCAGGTTTTGAAAAATGTACCCGGGGGCCGACAGAACAACCGTGGACGAGATAGAGACCGTATATTGCGGGAATTTAATAGGAACCCAACGACAAGTACTCGACGTGCTGCTATTGCTCTTGGTATTTCCCAAAGTAAAATTTCCCGGGTTTTAAAACGGGATCACAGACGCCCATATCATTTTCAACCTGTTCAAGGTTATGTCCAGGTGACGCTGAACGAAGACTTACTTATTGTAGGTGGGTTCTTAACTCCATTCAAAATAATAGGGATTTCTTATCCAATATACTGTGGACTGATGAATCTTGTTTTACTCGTCGTGGTATAGTAAATTTTCACAATCTGCATGTATCGGCACATGAAAACCCACATGCCATTCGACCACGAAGTTTTCAACATGAATTTAGTACAAATGTCTGGATTGGAATTTACGGCAACCACGTGTTTGGACCTTATTTCTTGCCACAACGTGTAAATTCAGAAAATTTCCTACAATTTTTAGAAGAAAACCATGGTAATATATGGGAAGTTATTCCTTTGAATTTAAGAAGACAGTCTTGGATTCAACTTGATGGGTGCCCGGCCCATTATGGCAGAAATGTAAGAAATTGGCTAAACAATAACTATCCAGGGAGGTAGATAGGTCGTGGAGGTCCAGTGGCGTGGTCTCCCAGATCCCCCGATTTAACACCACTTGACTTTTTTGTGTGGGGATTCATTAAGGAAATAGTGTATACCACTCCGGTTAATACACTTGAGGAACTTCAAAATCGCATTAGAGATGCTTGCAATGAAATAAGGGTGCATCATTTAGTTAACTTACGACGTTCTATGATACGTCGCAGTGAAATGTGTATTGAGAAGAACGGTTTACATTTTGAACAAAGTATCTAATTTTATGTATGTAAGTACTAGTGTTATTGTTATTAATTCTTGTAATTGTTATTTATAAATCATTATTGCTAACAATTGTTATTTATTCCACAATTATTATTGTTAATTAAATATTGCTATAAATTCAAAAATGTTTATATCTCCATAAACATTAACATCAATGTTCATCTAATGTTTTTTTCTTGTAATTGTAATTACTTGGAAAGATAAAGAGATTTCGGCTTTTTAGAATCCTTAACAAACCATATTTAGGTAGGTTTCGTTGAAAGAATTAAATATTTAGCCGATAATTATTATTGCTAATAAATAAATTACTTAATTTAGTACCACATCAAACACTAAAAATCAAAATAACTAGGAAACGCACAGGAATTTCGAACAGAAGAAGGGACATTATTTTTGTTAAACTGTATGTAGATAATGAAAATAACAGTTTTTTTTAAATAGTCTTTGGCGTAGAAGTTCTGTTTACGAAAGGGGTGGAGCACCCCTTCCACCCCGCCACTGTGCAAGTTTTTGAACATTCTTACCGCTTGTTTTATGCGCCTTAATTAATAGGCATTATCCCCCAAATATGAAAAAATCTAAGCGTTCGTTTATAAGTCATAAAGAAAATTCGAGAGAAGAAAATTATAATAACGACATTACACTGTCAGAGAAACAACGGCCAATATCTCGAAAACTGTCATAGTTAGAGCAAAATTACAAGAGATCAAAATTGTTACTAAGGGGCCGTTATTTTAGAAATATGTATCAGATAATGTCAGTGGCGTACGAAAAAAAAGTTCTATTATGCAGAATAGTCGAAGTACCCGAAAAAAGTAACATCCACTATAGTATTTTCGACAGGAACAATACAACATGTTGATCCTATGCAGGTTAAGATATGTGTAAAATATTTAGTGAATATATCATTCCGTTCAGAAAATATTACACATTAATGTAAAAAAAAATTAAATTTTAACACCCTCTATTTTCCTTAGGAAGCTAGATCGGCCATATCTTTATAGGCACTTTTCTTTTTAAAAACGTGCGTTGTATCCCCTGTTAAAGTTTGTCTACAAAAAACTGACTCACCCTGTATATATATATATATATATATATATATATATATATATATATATATATATATATATATATATATATATATATATATATATATATATATATATATATATATATATATATATATATATATATATATATATATATATATATATATATATATATATATATATATATATATATATATATATATATATGACGCCTCTTTTAGTAAAGCGAAGGAATAATACCAAAACTGTTGGGATTCTAATAAAGTACCTTTTCTAATGCAGTGTAGGTACATATTTGACGCCACTGCTAAACACAAGAAGAAAATTATTACCGTCTTATATTCCGTCGGTTATGCGTATAAATAAAATGTCTCCATCTGTTACAATACAAAAGTGATACATTCCGGCGGAATACAGAGTTTGTTAACTTTACTCGCGGAACACCTGTTGTATACCTGAAAAATATTAAAGTCCGCGATTTAATTCGCAATTTATGCTAAACCATCCCCGTTACTTGCTTTGATTAAATTTTATACCCGTTTAATAATTTTGTGTGATTTTAATGGGCTTACTACGGCATGTTTATTTAATTTATGCTTAAATGTAAGAAGTTTACTTCAGTTATGGAGTTGTTATGGGACTTCTTTTAAAAAAGTTTTACTTGACTTTTCTCATCTTTTTGATTGAGTACCTACTGAGTAACTCTTTTAGAACGTTCTAAAACAGTGGTTCTTATCCTGTGATCCGCTGACCCCAGGGCCCTCAAAGATCTTTCAGAGGGTCCGCAAGAATACGGAGTATTTTATTTTAAGAATATGTAAAATTATAAGTGCCTTATTCTAAATTATAAGTATACAGGATTAATTTAAAGTTCTTACTTTTTTATAGTAATAATATTTTTATCTCTTTCCAAATAGGAATTACAGTAAACATCAATTATTGCCCTGGCACACAGAGGTGGGATGGTTTTCTCGGAGAAAAGTTTTTTCTTGATTTTTATGAGTTTAGTAATGAGATAAGAATATTTTTAAGCGAACCTCTTGATAATTTCCCTAGTTGTGTAAACTAGCATTCTTGTCTGATATATTTTCTCATTTAAACACTCAATTAAGCCGTCAAGTAAACATAACAATTTTTTAAATCCAGGATAAAGTTGAGCTATGTTAAAAAAATTAGTTGTCGAGGCACCGTTTACAAATCAAAATTACGATTCATTTCTAATTCTCAAATGTTTTAATGCTAACTATACTGAAGAAAAATCGTATAAAGAATATTTACAAATTTTCATATAACAGATGGAAGATCTCCAACGCAGCTCGTGATTATTTTGCTGTACCAGATGCACACAAAAATTGGATTAGAGATTCAATATATATTCAAGAATCAAGATATTTTTCAATATATAATATTTATTTTTCAATATATACATATTTACGAACTTGATGGACTAACTTCATTAAAAGAAAGTAGTTTAATAGAAATATCGACAGATCGTGCAATAAAACTGGAGTAAACCAATCAGCTAAAACCAATAACCTTGTACTTTAGTCGTTGATTCCTTCAATCAACGCTTTAGTGTACGAAATGACTATCAGGAATTATACAACGGTACACAAAAGTGCAATTCTGATATCGTTCCCCACTACGTATCTTTGTGAAGAAGCCTTTTCGTCTCTTGTATACATAAGTAGGTATGCTTGTCAGCGACCTGTAACTGTAAAACGACCTGTCTCCTCATACGAAATGTTACGTATTTAAATCGCTTGAAGAATCACCTTGTTTAATAATTAATGTTGTCTTACTTAGGAAACACCATCTGATAATATAGTATAGTGACTTGTGCAAAAATAGCTTGATACTTCGGTTTTTGAGTAAAAGCAAATTCTTTCTAGGGTGAATAGAGTGTGCCACCATTAGTAGATTTTTGAACAGACCCATCTCGAAAACCCATGCTGACGTCCACTCCACGCCCCCCCCCATCCAAATTTGATACGTGGAATGGTTTAGTTTTTATTGTTTTTCTCGAAACCGGTACGAGATAGAAACGTCATTTTGGTGCCATTCGATAGACTGCAAAATTCTTCTTAATGACCTAATTAATTATTATTTAAAATTAGGTCATTAATTAATTATTATAAATTAATTAATGACCTTTGTTTGTGTTTTGAAGGTAAGACCTCTTGAGAACAAGAAAATGGTGGGGGATAATCACAAAAACACATGTTGATCAATATCTTTAAAACCACTTAAAACCAAAAAAAATAGTAGATACAAAAATTTTAGAATAGAATTTTCTTTATCTATTGGTTGTTTTTTTAAAATAAAGCCACCAGTGGCGTAAAAAAAGCATATGAATAAGAGGAATGCCTAAAAATTAATATTTTTGGTGATATTCTCTTAAAATATGATTTTTATTTGTTGATAAACAACATTTTAAAAAAATAAGCAGGGCGTATTAGTAGGTAATAAAAGTAAATAAGTAAATATTTTAACAATTTTTAATTTCATAGGCATTTACAGAAACTGTTAAAACAAAATACTATAAAAAGCTACAAGTATCACTACAAGTATTGTAGTATCCTCTAATATATTTTACAGCTTAATTAATTGCATCATTCTGCACACAAGCATAGCCTAGTGCATTTTAAATTTTTTGAAAAGCATTTGCATTTTGGGCCACAAGTTTTACATTTACATTTGAATAAAGTATCTAATATTCATTTTTCGTAGTGGTCCATGGCGTCCATTTCTTGTCTTGAAGAGTCCATTTCCATTTAGATAGGCATGGAAGGTCTAGCACAGGTTACCCCAAACAAAACCTAGGTACTTGAAAAATACATCGCTTAATATGTCATTTCAAAGCCAAAGCATTCATTGTTGGCGGTATATTCTCAATGATTGGGTTTTTTGAGCAAAAAGTTGCATTCGGCAAACGTCAATATCGTTGATTTCAGAATGTTTATCGCACGTTTTATAACAAATTTTGAAATAGTATTGAGTTGTTCCGATCTAAGTTCTTTTGGATGCAGCACTATATCAATTAACGCTGGTTTTATTTTGATACTGGTAAGAAAATGCAAGTGCTAAAACATCACCATTGACAGATTTTGACATGTTTTTTAAAGCCATTTTTTTCAAATACATCCCTAATACATCCCTAATACGTCCTAATATGTCCCTAATATTTTTTTAAATTATGTTTATCCGCACACATACAAGATAATAAATAAAAATCATATTTTAAGAGAATGTAACGTTCTACGCCACTGGTGGCTTTATTTTAAAAGACAAGATAAAAGTTTATTTACCAATCGATAGAGAATACTAGTCTAAAATTGTTGTACTTTCATTTTTTTTTGTTTTTAAGTGGTTTCAAAGATATTGTTCAACATGTGTCATTGTGATTATCCCCCACCATTTTATTGTTATTATGGGGCTTACCTTGAAAACATAAACAAAGAGTAGGTCATCGTCATCATGCAGAATTTTTTTGTCCATCGAATGGCATCAAAACTACGTTTTCACCGTTTTCGAGAAAAACAATAAAAACACTCCACTTATATAATTTGAGGGGGTGGAAGGGGGGTCACATGACTTATTGACATGGGTCTGTGCAAAAATCTACTATGTCGATACTTTCCATCCACCCTAGAAAGGATTTGCTTTTACTCAAAAACTGAAGTATGAAATCGTCAAATTACTTTACTAATATAGGTAATTCCCTAAAGACAATGTACCACCTACCATGCAGACTATGCTTATACGAGTATATATAATGTCACTATTCTTCCTGAAAGGTACAACGGCAAATGTTAGGAAACTCAATTTGGCAATATTAAAGGTATGAGATACTTATTTTCTTTTATGTATCCGTTTTATGTGGTAACTTAAAACATCTTGCAAATAATTTATAATGAACTTAACTTGTGATGTTTCTCAAATTTTACCTATCTTTCTCTTACCATCAGCACATATATATGTAAAAAGTATTGAATTCCCTCAACTCAATTGTATACATTCCACTCACTTCAATTTAATTTTATACAAAGCTATAGTAATTTTTTTGTGCCTCGTCTTTTGTTGTCTTTGATTCTACAGAAGTTCTGTCACATATAAGTATCACTTTAGCTCCTCATTATAACATGATTTACTAACATCGATGTTTAAGATAATCTATTCCCAATCCAGAGTATGTGTCTCATAATGGTGCTGTTGGCATTGGTTATTTTACACTCAATTGTATAGCACGTTCTAATTCAGTAACGTCTTAGTTATCTATATATCTATATAGTTATCTCATATGTCATATAAAACAAAAATAATCAGTGATTTTGAATCAGTTCAAATTTTGGAAGTAGGTATCCAAAATTTGCCTGCAATTCTTTCTGGATCGCATAATTTGCATTCGAAAGTAATTAAAGCGCCACCAATATAACATAATATATATTTTATTATAATATGTTATCATCATATATATTTTATTTATAACATAACATATATTTTAGATTTTAAGTCAAAAATAAATATAGAAGGTTTCTGAAATTACTATTTCTTACTAAAAAATTTATGCAGAACAATGTGACGGGTCGATACTCTAATAAAATCGTATTACTATGCTATGGACATTGCATTTTGAATCTGTTAATCTATATGTTTATCAATAATACCAATATGGCGTCGGATAACGCATAAAAATATCGAAGATTTATTTAAAGGAGCCAAGAGGACGCGATAAAATGTACATGTAACTTACGGTGTTCTTATAAAGAACTCGAAAGCTCTATATATATTATGTAACTTATGGTAACGCTCATCACTACGAGTGATGAAATCACTAAAGTGAGCGCCGCCACTGCCAAGACTCTTTATATAACTTGTAAGTTTCCAGTCGGCGAATTCGTATCTCATAACGTATAACCTCCAATAATATTCTGCGTCACGTGCGCCGTGCCTCTGTCCGCGCAGTGTTATGTTTGTTATAATATGTATTTCGTGTTAGTGAAAATGCCATTCAAAATTGTCCAAACAATAGAACCAGGACACTTTCCATATTAAATTTTCTGTCAGCCACCTAGAAAAATATGGGACTCAACATTTGCCAGCAAAATCCACACCCACCACAGCCGTTAATAAATTAATCTGAATTAGTTTTCCGCGTTATAACATGGATGGATATCTCGTACATGTGTAAATAAAAGGAACAATTTTTATAGGTAAACACTCCGTAATGCAGGCAAATGGTAATTTTTGTTATCGTTCTTTATATTTTTTTGTTTGCTGAATTCGATTTTGGAGTTACCAACAAAATTTCTTGGTGCACTTTGAAATATTCATAAAACATGTATTTTAACCAAAAATTGCCAATTTTGAAGGATCTGGGGAAGTATTGGGCCCACAGAGCTGCAGTTTAACTCCAATTATGACAAATTTAGTCTATTATAAAAAATATAGGACTGTTTTTTTTTCGCCACTTTTAAAATTATAATGGAATATCTCAAAACTCACCAGGAATATGTTTTTGGTTAACTCAAGATCCGGATTCAGCACCCAAGAAAACACAGGGAACAATAACAAAACCGACTACTGTATTTTTTGCAACGAGAGACTGTTTTTTGGCACCGTTTGCCTGTGTTGCAAGTATATAATATAAAATATTTAAACAAACAACCCCAATGAATATCACTTTAAATGTAGTCCCACAGCAAACTCTACATTGAAAGAACATAATTGCGATTGGTAGATACTCCAATCACAATGTTTCGAAGTGATTTTCTTTCAATTATTATCGTTGACGTAAAGTTCTGTCAGTTCTGAAAAATGATCTAACGGCGCCTCTGTCAGTGCCCTACCCCAAAATCCCGTGGCCCATACTGGATTGCGTTCTGCACCCTTACTGTGCAAATAGCGGAAAAATATATAACGGATTAACCCTGTCTTGCCCTAAAAGTAAAGCAGTTTTATGCGTGACCGAATGGTATTGACGGTCGCTCTCATTTGATGCATTACTCTCGACTCAAAAATCAATGTGGCTCAAAGCGACGGCGGCCACCGACGGACGGTCGCATGTAATTATGCGGGCCCCTGTATAAACAGAGCAATTTGTTTGATGGAGATATGGGGCACTGAGGTCCCGTGGTGGACACCCATTACGCCGCGCCGCCCGCATCGAGTGAATGTTAATTTTTTCCTTTTTCACTAAATTAAAGGACGATGAACTATGTAAATGTGCCCCTCCCCGCCCGACCTGTCGTCACCGATAATTAAATTATCGCAGTCCGCATACAATAACGCACTGGCAAATAAGCTGACGACCGAAAAAATTGAAGAGGTCGATATAATAAAAAAGACCTTGATTTTATTTATTATTTCAGTGTACAGTGTACATCGTCCGCGCGGCCGGTGAAGGTGATGTAACGAAAATCCTCTGAAGTATATTTAAAAGGTCACAGTGCGTGTTC